>PVKP010002353.1:0-125326 GCA_004027715.1 Plecturocebus donacophilus
AATGGCCCAATCTCAGCTCACTGCAACCTCTGCCTCCTGGATTCAAGTGATTCTCCTGCCTCCCGAGTAGCTGAGATTACAGGCACACACCACCATGCCTGGCTAATTTTTGTATTTTTAGTAGAGACAGGGTTTCACTATGTTGGCCAGGCTGGTCTCAACTCCTCACCTCATGATCCGCACCCATTTGCTCCCAAAGTGCTGTGATTACAGGCATGAGCCACCGCACCCGACCAGTTTTTGTATTTTCAGTAGACACAGGGTATCACTGTGTTAGCTAGGCTGGTCTTGAACTCCAACTCCTGGCCTCATGATCCGCCTGCCTCAGCCTCCCAAAATACTGGCATTACACGCGTAAGCCACCACGCCCAGCCTATGTAGCTCAACTTTTTTGTGGCCACATAGCAAACCAATGAGAGAATCAGGATTCGAACCAGGGTTTTTTTTTACTCTAGCAGTTGTACACTCAATCACTAGATCATCTCTCCATCTCTCCATTTATCCATCCATACATACATTTATTGACTGAGCCGCCATGTGTTACTTACCCACCACATGGAAGGCACTATAGCAGGCCCTGGGGCTGCGCTGTACACATCCATATCAGAGCTGCTGTGGGCAGGAGATTTGGCACAAAGTGGTGGGAGCATCAGTGACAGGGATGGCAGGAAGGGCACCAGTGCTCTATCAGGAGCTTCCTGCTTTGCTCTCTGCTCTCCTTCCAGCCCAGATGCTGCACCTGCTGCTTCCCCTGTGGGGGCTGTTCCTCGCCCTCCATCTTCTTTGCCTGGGTTAACGCTAATGCCATAGCGGCTGCGTTTGTTGAGAGCTTCATGTGTGCCAGGCACTGTGCTAAGGTCTTTCTAGCTGCCTGTCCCCCTAGTGACACAAGGGGAAATGCGCATAGACAGTCCAGGAACTGGTCCAGGTCACCTGTGCAGAAGAACAGAGCCAGGATTTGAGCTCACATTTGTTAAACTGCCCACATTTGAAGTCAGAGCTTGCAGTTCTGGCATTTTCTCAGAAAGGCTTTTTTTTTTTTTTAAGACGGAATCTCACTGTGTTGCCCAGGCTGGAGTACAGTGGTGATCTTGGCTCACTGCAACCTCCACTTCCTGGGTTCAAGCGATTCTCCTGCCTCAGTGTCCCAAGTAGCTGGGATTACAGGTGCCCGCCACCATACCTGGCTAATTTTTTGTGTTTTTAGCAGAGACGAGGTTTCACTGTGTTAGCCAGTATGGTGTTGATCTCTTGACCTCATGATCCGCCTGCATCAGCCTCCCAAAGTGCTGGGATTACAGGCATGAGCCACGGGTGGTGCGCCTGGCCCAAAGGGGGTTTTTTTTTTTTTTTTTTTTGAGACGGAGTCTCGCTCTGTTGCCCAGGCTGGAGGACAGTAGTAAGATCTCAGCACCCTGCAATCTCCTCCTCGTGTTCAAGCAATTCTCCTGCCTCAGCCTCCCTAGTAGTTGGGATTACAGGCACACACCACCATGCCTGGCTGATTTTTGTATTTTTAGTACAGATGAGATTTCGCCATGTTGGCCACGTTGGTCTCGAACTCCTGACCTCAGGTGATCTGCCTGCCTTGGCCTCCCAAAGTGCTAGGATTACAGGTGTGAGCCTCCATGCCCAGCATACTGCAACCTCCGCCTCCTGTGTTCAAGTGATTCTCATGCCTCAGCCTCCCAAGTGGCTGAGACTACAGGCGTGCTCCACTACACCCAGCTAATTTTTTTGTACTTTCAGTAGAGACATTTCACCATGTCGGCAAGGCTGATCTTTTTTTTTTCTCTTTTTTTCTTTTCTTTTTTTTTTTTTTGTGAGACAGAGTCTCACTTTGTTGCCAGGCGCCAAATCTGTAGTGCAATGGTGCGAGCTCAGCTCACTGCAACCTCTGCCTCCCAGGTTCAAGCAATGCTCCTGCCTCAGCCTCCTAAGTAGCTGGGACTACAGGCACGTGCCACCACGCCCAGCTAATTTTTTTTTTTTTTAAGTAGAGACGGGGTTTCACCATGTCGACCAGGGTGGTCTCAATCTCTTAACCTCATGATCTGCTTGCCTTGGCCTCCCAAAGTGCTGGGATTACAGGCATGAGCCACTGCACCTAGCCAGGCTGGTCTTGAACTCCCTACCTCAGGTGACCCACCCGCCTCAGCCTCCCAAAGTGCTAGAATTACAGGCATGAGCTACCGATCCCGCTTGAAATGAGTAACCTTTGATTGGCATCCATGGATAGTGGGAGATTCTGTTTTCACGATCTTTCGCTAGGGGAAGGGTCTTGCTGAGCAGTGCCTCTCAAGCTTCCTGGAGACAGACCAGGTGCTTAATGTTTGCAGTCTGTGCGGGATCAGCCCTGTATACAGTTTGTGCTGCATGTGACTAACTCTGTTGATTGGATAATGCCAGACTCAACCATGTTCAGCAAGATGTTATGTTCAGCACAGGCTCGGATGGAGCAGGGATGGCACCTTGGCAGGTTGTCATCCCCTGAAAAAGTATGAGCTTCTGGGCTTGCGTTCTGTGTACTGTACTTACCAGCCAGCCCCAGTCTGCAGATGCTTTGGGTAGCACCCTGGTAGATCATCTAATCTGGACCCATTCCTTTTTTTTTTTTTGAGACGATTCTTGCTCTGTTGCCCAGGCTGGAGTGCAGTGACATGATTTTGGCTCATTGCAACCTCCACCTGCCGGATTCAAGCGATTCTTCTGCCTCAGCCTCCCAAGTAGCTGGGATTACAGGTGTGAGCCACCATTCCCCGCTAATTTTTGTATTTTTAGTAGAGGTGAGTTTCACCATGTTGGTCAGGCTGGTCTCAAACTCCCGACCTCAGGTGATCCACCTGCCAAAGTACTGGGATTACAGCCGTGAGCCACCATGCCTGGCCTAATCTGGACCCACTCTTTCATTCTGCAGGTCTAGAGAGGGAGAGGGATTGACTGGAAACCCCGGAGGAAGGGTCTGGAACCCCAGTCTGTGGAGTCTTCATGTACTAAATTGACTCCCCTTGGAGGGTTTCTTTTTCCCTTGGCATTTGAGGGGACCAGAGTATCACCTAGACACACCTTCCCTTTCACTTGCCTGAATTTAGGATGCTTTTAGTTGCAAACACTGTAAACCCAGCTCAAAGTAGTTAAAACAAATTGAAGTGTCCAAGGATGGAATTGTCTTTGGTACTTCTGGGTTGAGGTGTCAAACCAGTCCTCTGGGGTTGGGGTTGGAGTTGGGATTGGGGTTGGGGTTAGGGTTAGGGTTAGAGTCAGCATCCAACTCTATCTAGCTCTCATTTCCTCTTTGTTTTGCATTGATTTTACTGTGAGACTGGCTAGGGTTGGCAGAGATGACCCCAGAGCAGCGGTTGGCATGTTTTTCCATAAAGGGCCACATAGTAAATATTTGAGGCTTTGCAGGGCATGTGGTGTCTGTCTGGCACAGCAACGTGACTCAGCTCTGCCATTGTAGTATAAAAGCAGCAGGACATGATATGTAAATGAATGGGTATGGTTGTGTGCCAGTAAAACTTTATTCATTGACAGTGAAATTTGAATTTCTTGTAATTTTTGTGTCTTACAAAATAGTCTTCCTTTTTTTTTTTTTTTAAATGTAAAAACCATCTGGGTATGGAGACTCATGTCTGTAATCTCAACACTTTGAGAGGTTTAGGTGGGAGGATCACTTGAAGCCAAGAGTTTGAGAACAGCCTGGACAACATAACAAAACCCCATCTCTATATTTAAAAAAAAAAAAAAAAAAAAAGTGAAAGCTCTTGGCTCACAGGCCATCCAA
The DNA here is from genome assembly GCA_004027715.1 of Plecturocebus donacophilus. Classification (NCBI taxonomy): domain Eukaryota; kingdom Metazoa; phylum Chordata; class Mammalia; order Primates; family Pitheciidae; genus Plecturocebus; species Plecturocebus donacophilus. The sequence continues at coordinate 3,788 of PVKP010002353.1, forward strand.
AAACAGGTGGAAGAGGCTGCTGGATTTGGCCTGTGGGCACCGACCTTACATCTTCCCAGCTCAGCAAGCCTGGCAGAAAGTGTCTCTTTCCCAATAGTTGGGGAAAAAGTCCCAGGGTAGACTCTCGTTGGACAGACTTGGGTCACATGCCCCTCCTTGAGCCAGTCAGAGGCAGAGGGGCTTGGTGCTTTCAGGGGATTGGTCAGTGGCAGACACACCCTGAATGCTGAGGGCTGGAAGAGGGGGACACCCAAGGGAAAAGCCACACTGTTGTTGAAGTTGGAGGCAGTGGGTGCCAGGTGGGTGGAAGTCACAAAAGCCCACTACAGAGGTGGCAGTGGGGCTGGGATGTTAGCTGTGTGGTAACAGTGCTTTCTGATTGTTCCAGGTGACAACATCCGGGAATTCTTGCTGAGCCTCAGATACTTTCGAATCTTCATCGCTCTGTGGAACGTCTTCATGATGTTCTGCATGATTGTGTGAGTCTGGCCTGCCCTTCCCCTTCAGTGTTATCTCCTTAGTCTCATTCTTCAGGATGACCCACCCGATGGCCACTCTCTGTCCTTTCAGTCATCACTTTTGTATCCTGCTTTCTGGTTTTGTTTTGTTTTGTTTGTTTTTTTAAAGATAGAGTCTCTCTCTCTTACCCAGGCTGGAGTGCAGTAGCTTGATCTTGGCTCACTGCAACCTCTGCCTCCCTGCTTCAAGCGATTCTCCTGCCTCAGCCTCCTGAGTAGCTGGGATTACAGGCATCCACCATCACGCATGGCTAATTTTTGTATTTTTAGTAGAGGCAGGGTTTCACCATGTTGGTCAGGCTGGTCTTGAACTCCTGACCTCAAGTGATCCACCCACCTCGGCCTCCCAAAGTGCTGGGATTACAGGCGTGAGCCACCGCGCCCGGCCCTACTTTCTGTTTTCAAAATAAGTGAGGGAACCAGTATCCGAAGGGGTTACACTCTGTCTCTGCACTGAGCTAGGGTGGAACTTTGATTAGAACATGGAGTTCTCCAGCCCCTGGCTATGCCTGGCACCTCTGCAGGGGCTGCTAGGAGATGCTTTCCCTGAGCCCATGGCTCTATCACCTCTCACCAGCTCTGCTGCATCTGCCGAGGTGGAAAATGTGGTTTAAATTCCAGCATGCTGCCAGATTCTGCTCCAGCTGGGCTGGAAGCCAGCAGAAATGTATTCCGACTTTATTGCTTTAAATTCTGGCTTTTACTTTCTCATTAGGCTGAGAAAACTCAAGCAGATTACCTTTCCATCTAGCATTGAGGCCATAATTCTGATACTACTTTTACCGAATTGTGAGATTTGCTGTAAATGGATTTAGGAAAACATTCTATGGGAGAATCTGGTGTTCTTGGCTTCTGTGGGTCCATCCCTGCATACTTCCCCCAAAAAAGAAGAGGACAAAAAGTTGGCTGTCTTGAGTAATTGAGACTCCTAATGCGGGGTGGCTGTGTAGTCTGCACCCCAGTGGCTGTTTGAGGAGATGCTTCCAGGACATAGGAGAACTGGGGAGGGTGGCATTTCACCCTCACCACGAGGATCATAATGTATTCCCAGAAAGGCTCTTGCCAAGGTATCTTACCTGGCAGAGAGGATCTGAGAGCACATATGAGGCTTGCCTAGGAACAAAGAAGGCTTGTGAAGAGATCAAGGAACTTGCATGAAAGTGTAGGAAGGGCAGGGCGCGCTCACGCCTGTCATCTCAGCACCTTGGGAGGCCAAGACAGGCAGATCACTGAGGTCAGGAGTTCGAGACCAGCCCGGCCAACATGGTGAAACCGAAATTAGCGGGGCGTAGTGGCATGTGCCTGTAATGCCAGCTACTCAGGAGGCTGAGGCAGGAGAATCACTTGAACACGGAAGGCAGAGGTTGCCATGAGCTGCAGTCACACCACTGCACTCCAGGCTTGGCAACAGAGTAAGTGAAACTCCGTATCAAAAAAAATAAGTATAGGAAGTATAAACAGGACTCATGGAAAGTGGACCTTCTTTGTGCAGCTTTTGCCTCTCTAGGTTTCCATTCATTCACAAGAATCTGTCCTGGACAATGCTTTGGGGTTACGCCTGAGGTCAGGACAGCCACAGGCCCTACCCTAAGCAAATGCACTTGGTGGGACATAGACGAGCAAGTGGGAAACCATCAGTTGCGAGGTGGTGCCTGACAGGGGAGCTCCCAGTGTCAGAGGTGGTTGGGGAAGGACTCTCTGAGAAGGTTCTGTTTAAATCAAGACCTAAGTTGCCTGTGGTGGCTCAGGCCTGTAATCTCAGCACTTTGGGAGACCAAGGTGGGAGGATCACTTGAGCCCTGGAGGCAAAGGTTTCAGTGAGCTCAGATCCTGCCACTGCACTCCAGCCTGGGCAACAGAAGAAGACCTGGTCTCCAAAAAAATAATAATAAATAAATCAAGACCTAAAGGACGAGAAGACGTTTGCTGTTTCCAGAGTTGGAGAAAAGCATGGTGGCACAGGAAGTAGCAGGTGTGAAGGCCTTGGGGCAGGGCAGAAGTCCGCATGCTTCCCTGATTCTTGTCTTCTCCATTGACCTGCTTCATCGTTCTCTCCTGTTTGACCAACATCTTCACTCCCCCATCTGCCAGCCTGTGACCAGAACAGCAGCCTGGGGCATGCTCCCAGCTGAGCTTTCCAAGACCAGCGTAGTCCATAGCCCAGGGTCCCGATTTTGTTTCTTGGGGCAGAGTCTGATTGACCCACCTTGGTGTCACTCAGGTCCGTTTGGGGCAGGGGTTCTTGATTCTGCTCTAACCACTTAGGTCAGGGGTCATCAGACCACCGGCCAAATCTACCCACTGCCTGTTTTTGTAAACGAATTTCACAAAAGTTCACCTGTGTGGCTGCTTTTGTGCCACAGAGGCAGAGTTGTGTGACAGAGACCGCCTGGCCTGCAAAGCCAGAACTATTAGTGAACAGGGGCCCTTTACAGAGAAAATGGCCCTGACCCAGGCCACCGCTTTCACTGGGGGCCATGAGTGAGGGAAGATTCTCTCAAGAAAGGGCTCCCTCAGGGAGGCAGTGACTGGCTTTCCTAGGATATTAAAAAACTGGAAATCGGCCAGGCGCAGTAGCTCGTGCCTGTAATTTTAGCACTTTGGGAGGATGAGGCAGGTGGATCACCTGAGATCAGGAGTTTGAGACCAGCCTGGCTAACATGGTGAAACCTCGTTTCTACTAAAAATACGAAAAATTAGCCAGGCATGGTGGCGCATGCCTGTAATCCCAGCTACTTGGGAGGCTGAGGCAAGAGAATCGCTTGAACCTGGGAAGCAGAGGTTGCAGTGAGCGGAGATTGCACCGTTGCACTTCAGCTTGGGCAACAAGAGTGAAACTCCATCTCAAAAAAAGTAACAACAACAACTGGAAATCACCTAAGTGTCCAAGAACGGGGAAGGATCAGGTAACTTGACAGGATGCCTGTGTGACTAGCTGTTACGGTACCATCACTGATGATGTGCCAGAAGGTTCTGTCTGCATGGGGAAATGAAGCGTTCTGAAAGTGAAGAAGTCCGGAGGATATTCATCTGTGCAGCCCGACTTAAGCTATGTAATGGGCATGCAGTAAACATGTAATAAACCCTGAATGAGTACCTTAAGTATGGGAGTGAGACACCGTTTAGCGAGGGACTTGGAAGGATCCACTCCAGATTGGGTAGAGAGGTGACACTGTGGCAGTTGCTGAGGAAATTGGCAGGGCCTGGGTGTTGTTCACTGTTCCCTGTGCCCACCTTTTCTTTTCTTCTTTTTTTTTTGAGATGGCGACTTGCTGTGTCACCCAGGCTAGAGTGCAGTGGCTCAGGAGTGAATTTGTGGGAGTGAAATTGCTGGGTTGTATGATCACTCTATGTTTATAATTTTCTTTGTTTTTTTGTGAGACAGAGTCTCGTTCTGTCACCCAGGCTGGAGTACAATGGCACGTTTGTGGCTCACTGCATTCTCCACCTCCCAGGTTCAAGCGATTCTCCTGTCTTAGCCTCCTGAGTAGCTGGAATTACAGGACTACGCCTCCAAGCCTGGCTACCAGCTAATTTTTGTATTTTTTAGTAGAGATGGGTTTTACCATGTTGACCAAGCTGGTCTCGAATTTACCTCAAGCGATCTGCCCACCTCAGCCTCCCAAAGTGCTGAGATTAAAGATGTGAGCCACTGCACCTGGCCTGCGTTTATTCTTTTGAGAAAGCACCAGACTGTTTTCCAAAGTAGCTACATTTCACATTCCTACCCTGATCCTGCGAGGGTTACACTTTCTCCATATCCTTGCAACACTGTTACTGTTAATCTTTTGATTATAGTCGTCCTAGTAGGTATGAAAGTTTTTTGTGTGTTTTTGAGACAGAGTCTCACTGTTTCCCAGGCTGGAATACAGCAGCAATTATCTCGGCTCACTGCAGCCTTTGCCTCATGGGTTCAAGCTGTCCTCTGGCCTCAGCCTCCTAAGTAACTGGGACTGCAGGTGTGCACCACGACATCTGGCTAATTTTTGTATTTTTTGTAGAGACTGGGTTTTGTCTTGTTGCCCAGGCTGGTCTCAAACTCCTGGCCTCAAGTGATCCACCCACCTCAGCCTCCCAAAGTGCTGAGCTTACAGGCATGAACCACTGTGCCCAGCCAGTTTGAAGATTTGACTCGAATTTTCCCTGATGGTTAATGATATTGAACATATTTTCATGTACCTGTTGGCAATTGATCCATCTCCTTTGAGGAAATGTATTAAGATTCTCTGCCCTTTTTAAAAATTGGATTATTGCTGATCCTTAAGGGTTCCTTGTGTATTCTCATTATTAGTCCATTATCTCATGTGCGTTTTGCAAGCATTTTCTCTCATTTGGTATGTTGTCTTTTCACTTTCTTGATGGTGTCATTTGAAGCACAAAAGTTTTTTTATTGTGACTGGCCAGGCACAGTGGTTCACATCTGTAATCCCAGGACTTTGGGAGGCCGAGGCGGGCGGATCACCAGAGGTCAGGAGTTTGAGACCAGCCTGATGACCAACATGGTGAAACCCCATCTCTACTAAAAGTACAAAACTTAGCCAGGCATGGTGGCGTGCACCTATAATCCCAGCTACTTGGGAGGCTGAGGCAGGAGAGTTGCTTAAACCCAGGAGGTGGAGGTCGCAGTGAGCCGAGATTGCACCATTGCACTCTAGCCTAGGTGACAGAGTGAGACTTCGTCTCAAAAAAAAAAAAAATGTTTTTTACTGTGATGAAATTTAGTTTATTGTTTTTCTTTTTGTTACGTGTGCTTTGGGTATTACAGTTAAGAAATCATTGCCTAATCCAAGGTTACAAAGATATACACATAAATTTTCTTCCAAGTGCTTTGTAGTTTGGATTCTGGTAGTTAGGTCTGTGATTCAGTTTGAGTTAATTTTCTTTATATGGTATAAGGCAATCAAACTTTATTCCTTTGCATGAGGAAATCCAGCTGTTTCTGCATTCTTATTTTTTCGGATAACCTTTTTATTTTGGAATGAGTTTAGATTTGTGGAAATGTTGCAAAGATAATACCGAAAGTTCCTATATATATCATTTGTGTAACAGCTGTACCATCTTCACTTATAGGGTGGTGGTGTTGGCTGGGTGCAGTGGCTCATGCCTCTAATCCCAACCCTTTGGGGGGGCCAAGGCAGGTGGATCACTTGAGGTCAGGAGTTCGAGACCAGCCCGTCCAACATGGTGAAACCACGTTTCTACTAAAAATGAAAAAATTAGCCTGGCTTGGTGATGAGCACCTGTAATTCCAGCTACTCAGTAGGCTGAGGCAGGAGAATCGCTTGGACCTGGGATGCGGAGGTTGCAGTGAGCCGAGTTCGCACCACTGCACTCCAACCTGGGTGGCAGAGCAAGACTCTGTTTCAAAAAAAAAAAAAAGTACATACTTCTTCTAATTGTGTAGTTTAATGTTGTTAATTATATTCACAGGTGGATTATAGGTTACTTTGAAAAATCAGACAAGAGGCCAGGCAGGGTGGCTCACACCTGTAATCCCAGCACTTTGGGAGGCCGAGGCAGGCAGATCATGGGGTCAGGAGTTTGAGACCAACCTGACCAACATAAAGAAGCCCTGTCTCTACTAAAAATACAAAATTACCCTGGTGTGGTGGCGCATGCCTGTAATCCCAACTATTCAGGAGGCTGAGGAAGGAGAATCCCTTGAACCTGGGAGGCAGAGGTTTCAGTGAGCCAAGATCATACCATTGCACTCCAGCCTAGACAACAAGAGCAAAACTCTGTCTCAAAAAAAAAAAAAAAGACGATCATGTAAAGTTTTCTAAGTAATAGTCATGTAAAGTAATCTCTGACAGTATTTTTAGATCACCTCCTATCCTTATGGATATTTCTGCCCTCTGACTTCTCCAGGCTGTTTGGCTCTTGAATCCCAGCGATGGAACCAGGAACTCACCTTCCCGGGATGCTGAGTCTCCGTTCCTCCGTTCCTGACGACTGCAAGAATCTTTTTGACCAGAAAATTGACAACCATCCCAGAAAAAGCCTGAGCTCGTGGTGGGTGGAAAAATGTTCACTGAGATGTGCATGGTTTCCCAGCCACATCCCTGTTTTCAAAGACAGTTTCACTTTGGTCTCTGAATTGGAATGCTGTCTACTGAAGGGGTTTCAGGAGGCTTGATCTAAAGGGCTGTGATGAAATAGCATTCCCCATAGATAAAAGAAAAAGCATTTCCATCCAGAGATCTGAGCAGAAAGGTTGGCTTTTAAATTTAACACAGCTGCATTTTGGAACATTCATCATTACTCGCTGAGTCTGATAGCCTCTGGGCCCAGCCAGAGGCCCGGTTAATAAATTCCTTTCTCATCCCGACAGGGTCGGTCTGCTTGGCCACTCAGTACAGCTGCGATTAACCGTAAGGCTTTAAGGAACGGACCACCTGTAACAAGGACGCCAACTTTCCTGTTTAGATACTAAATTGTTAGCAAGAGGGTTGAACTAGTTCCCTGTGAAGTATTTTACAGAAGACAGGTGGAACAGTTGTGGGGGTGTTAAGATTTGCTCTGCCTTGAATGCTTTGTTAAATAAAATGACTTTGGGAGCCATCCATTGTTCAGTTGCAGGAATGAGAGTGATTTTATGATGTGGTGACATTGGGACCATGTTCTAAATCCCTGGGTTTCTGAGTCTGCTTTTTAAGTAGGTGATTTTGAGGTTGAAAAACCAGGGGCCTCCATCTAGGAAATACAGCATTTTCCAGAAGCTTCTTGGAAAGGGAATCCTGGTTTTGTTGCCAAAATGAAACACCCAGGGTTGGCACTGAATCCCACAGCTGTGTGATTTGTCTGTTGAGTTTTTTTGTTGTCTGATTTTTTTGTTTGTTTATACCAATAAGAATGAGCCTGAATGCTGGAGATTTTTGAAATCCTGACTTGGAGGTAAACCTGGAGGAAGGGAAAAACATAAATATGCAGGCTTTTAGGAGTGAGTAGCCTTGAAAATAAACCTCATTTCTTAAAAGGACCTTTTGTTTATACTTTTTTCTTTTTTTTAACCAAGAAGTTAATTTCCAATCTGAGTCCTTTTGAATTACCCCATGGGAAACACCTAGGATTCATTTCGGAGGCTGTCAAAAAGAGTTGGTGGTAGAGTTTCTTTTTTGGATTTAGCTCAATAAATGATGGTCAAGAACTGGGCAAGTGGGGCTGGGTTCAGTGACTCATGCCTGTAATCCCAGCACTTTGGGAGGCCAAAGCGGGCAGACCACTAGCCTGGCCAACGTGGTGAAACCCCATCTTTACTAAAAATACAAAAATTAGCCAGACATAGTGGAACACACCTATAATTCCTAGCTACTCTGGAGGCTGAGGCACGAGAATTGCTTGAACCTCGGAGGCAGAGGTTGCAGCAAGTCAAGATTGAGCCACTGCACTTCAGCCTGGGCAACAGAGTGAGACTCCATCTCAAAATAAAAAAGGAATGAGCAAGTGGAATTTTGACTGCAGCTGCTCCTGAAAGTATTGAAAAACTCATTGCTAATGGTGGGCTATTGCTAGACCAAGGTCAAGTCCACTTTTGCTGCTTCTCAGCTTATGGAATTCTCCTTGATCCCTTCTGTCATTCATTTCCTTGCTAAAGCCCAGCCAAGCAGTACCCCATGGTCTGTAAGTAGCAGGGATCGGAGCTGCTGGGTCTGGCTTTGCCGAGGCCGATGTCCTTGTCAGAACAGACATGCTGAGGTCTTGGCTGGGTCTCTCGTAAGCCATATGAATGGTGTGAAGAAACCTTCCTTCCTTATTCAGACTGGCGCTGCGGTCTCAATGATGCGAGGCGTTTGTTCATGATGGGGATGAATCGTGCTCTCAGAAGAGAATGCTGTCATTGAGGTTTTGTTTCAATAGTCCTATTTTTCTCCAGAGAACTGTTATCTCATTGTTAATAATAGGAGCATGGCTTTTGCAGATGCTGGTTGGTGGCTGTTGTACATTTAAAAATGGAATCTCATGGGTGTGTCTCTTAAGGAAGCTTTTCAAGAACCTTCACTGGCACCAGAGGTTATTAGAGTTTGAGGTTTGGGTGCCTCGAGTTCTCACAGCGTTTAAGCACTAATGTTCTGGGCCAGTTAGGTGTGAGTTCAAATCCCATCTTAGCTCATTCTCACTGGGAACTTGGCTAATTGCTTTCCCCTCTCCAAGCCTCAGTTTCCACATCTCTAAAATGGGCCTGCAAGTTGCGTATGCCCAAGGTTGTTGTAGGTTTCGATGAACTCTAATGTGGCTGAGTGCCTGAGAGCACCTGTTGCTGTGGGTGTTAACACCATGTGTGTTTTCTGTCTTCTCGTCCACTTTCTTTTGTGCAGTCTGCACATGCACCATTAAAGGCTGATCAGCATTTAAAAAAATTGCAACCAGGCTGGGTGCAGTAAGTGCCTCACGCCCTAAATCCCAGCATTTTGGGAGGCTGAGGTGGGCAGATCACCTGAGATCAGGAGTTCGAGAACAGCCTGGCCAACATGACAAAACCCCATCTCTACTAAAAAATACAAAAAGTAGCCAGGAGTGGTGGTGCACACCTGTAATCCCAGATACTCGGGAGGCTTAGGCAGGAGAATCACTTGAACCCTGGAGGTGGAGTTTGCAGTGAGCTGAGATCATGCCACTGCACTCCAGCCTCAGTGACAAGAGCGAAACTCCATCTCAAAAAAAAAAAATCGCAAATAATTTCCAGCATGGTAAACCTTTTCCTCTCTTCACCGTCTCCATCCAGCATTTTCTTTATTCCTGTATGTATGTTTTGACAGTGGATAAGGAAGGATGGGTTCTGCTTTTTTCTTTTTTTTTTTCCTTTGAGACAGTGATTCACTCTGTTGCTAGGCCGGATTGCAGTGGAACAATCTCAGCTCACTGCAACCTTTGCCTCCCAGGTTCAAGTGATTCTCCTGCCTCAGCCTCACGAGTGCTGGGATTGCAATTCGTGCCACCACGCCCAGCTAACGTTTGTATTTTTAGTAGAGACAGGGTTTCACCATTCTGGCCAGGATTGGCCAGGATGGTCTCAATCTATTGACCTTGTGATGTGCCTGCCTTGGGCTCCTAAAGTGCTGGGATTACAGGCATGAGCCACCAGGCCTGGCCAGGTTCTGCTGTTTTCATTTCAGCATCATTTTCTTCACACTTGGCGGGTTGCTAGGGAGTTGTTACAGTTTTCATTTTTACTTATGGTGCAGTGTCAGTAAATCGGTCCTTAGCCACCTTCTTGCTGGACTTGGTTTATATTTTGTCCACTGTGATAAAGGCTGCCCCTGGCACCAGTGTTGTGATCTTCATTGGCTTCTATTGTGACGTTACCTTCCTTGGGGCAGACCCTGGAGGGGTCCATAATATCCTTACCATGGGTATGGCTTTAAGTGGCTTTTGTGTGTTTAACTTTATTTGAAAAACTTTTTAAGGCTGGGTGCAGTGTCTCATGCCTGTAATCTCAGCACTTTAGGAGGCTGAGGTGGGTGGATCACTTGAGGCCAGGAGTTCGAGACCAGCCTGGCCAGTATGGCGAAACCCCATCTGTACTAAAAATACAAACATTAGCCGAGTGTGGTGGTGCGTGCCTGTAATCCCAGCTACTCAGGAGGCTGAGGCAGGAAAATCGCTTGAACCCAGGAGGCAGAGGTTGCAGTGAGCCAAGATCGTGCACTTCAGCCTGGGTGACAGAACGAGACCCCTGTCTCAAAAAAAAAAAAAAAAAGTTAACTACTAATGCATGTTCATTGAAGAAAACTTATCAAATGCATATTTGCTAGAAGAAGAAAAATAAATCATCTGCAATCACATTCTCCTGAGAGCATCACCCTAGGAACACATCCTTCCAACCCTTCTTCTGTGCATAATCATTTGGGTGTGCTGCATACATTTTCTATTGGCAATGTTATCTTAGTATCTTCCAGTGAAGTTTTCTTACCTTATACTATAACCATACTTCCATATCCTCAAATACATTGTTTTCTAAAATATCCTTTTCTTTTCTTTTTTTTTAAAGACAGGATCTCACTCTGTTGCCCAGGCTGGAATGTAGTGTTGTAATTAGAGCTCACTGCAGCCTCAACCCCCCTGGGATCAAGCGATCCTCCCACTTCAGCCTCCCAAGTAGTTGGGACCACAGGCATGTACCACAGGCTAATTTTTTTTTTTGTAGAGACAGGGTCTCCCTGTGTTGCTAAAACTGCTCTTAAACTCCTGGGCCCAACAAACCTTCCACCTTGGCATTCAGAATTTCTGAGGTTACAGGCATGAGCCATAATATCTTTTTTTTTTTTTTTTGAGACTAGTCTCACTCTCACCCGGGCTGGAGTGTGGGGACGTGATCTTGGTTCACTGCAACTTCTACTTTCCGGGTTCAAGCAATTCTCATGCCTCAGTCTCCTGAATAGCTGGGATTACAGGTGCATGCCCAGCTAAATTTTGTATTTTTAGTAGAGACAGGGTTTCACCATGTTGGCCAGGCTAGTCTCAAACTCCTCATCTCAGGTGATCTGCGTGCTTCAGCCTCCCAAAGTGCTGGGATTACAGGGATGAGCCACCATGCCCACAATATAATTCTTAATAACTGCAAATACGCCATTGTAAAGATATAGCATGATTAATTTAACCAGTCCCCAGTTGATGGGCACCTGGCTTGTGTTCAGTTTTTGCATATTAGAAAATAACACTGTGGGCTGGGAGTCACTGCCAGAATGATAAGCTGTGGGTAGTGAAGGCAGAGAAGGCCACAGTGTACAGCACCTTCCCTGGGAGCGTTCACTTTGGGGTTCATGTTGGAACCCATTTTGCTTCCTCCACCATTGCACATTGAAGGAGAATGTGTTTTTCATGGGCTTATCTTTGTCTTTCATGTACATCTGCTCTATGGCAGGAGTCAGCCAACTACAGCCCATAGGCCACGTCCGACCCACAGCTTGTTTTTGTAAATAAAGTTTTATTGAAGGTACTGTGGCTCACAACTGTAATCCCCTCATTTTGAGAGAATGAGCCTGGTTGATCCCTTGAGGTCAGGAGTTCAAGATTAGCCTGACCAACATGGCAAAATCCTGTCTCTACTAAAAATACAAAAATTGGCCCGGAGTGGTAGTGCACACCTATAGTCCAAGCTCCTCAGGAGGCTTAAGCAGGAGAAACACTTGAACCTGGGAGGCGAAGGTTGCAGTGAGCTGAGATAGTTCCACTGCAGGTCCAGCCTGGGCGACAGAGCTAGACTGTCACACACACACAAAAAAAAGTGTATTGGAATCTGGCCACACCCCTTTGGATGTGTATTACCTACAATTGCTTTGGCCGCCTCCATACTACAACTGCAAAGTGGAGTAGTGGCAGCAGAGACCATATGGCCTGCAGAACGGAAAATGTCACCCATTTGGCCCCTTACCAGAAAAATTTGCCAACCGCTGAGCTAGGGTGTGATGGAGAATCCCAAGGTGTCTCTTCCTTTCCAAAGCTACTCTGGTAGAATCATCTGTACCCTTGTGGCCTGGATTTTAGCAAAGACAGACACAAACACGTTTTTTTAAATTTGGCAGGGAAACCTTCCCTGCAATTTTCAAGTGATGTGGTTAATCAACCAAAACCCAATTTTCTTGCTCTTTTTTTTTTTTTGAGATGGAGTCTCATTCTGTTACTTAGACTGGAGTGCAGTAGCATGATCTCAGCTCACTGCAGCCTCTGCTTCCCTGGTTCAAGTGATTCTCCTGCCTCAACCTCCAAAGTAGCTGGGATCATACTCACTTGCCACCACATCTGGCTAATTTTGGTATTTTTAGTAAAGATGGGTTTTCTCCATGTTGGCCAGGCTCTCAAACTCCTGACTCAGGTGATCTGCCCACCTCGGCCTCCCAAAGTTCTGGGATTACAGGCATGAGCTGTTGTGCCTGGCCTCTTTCTCTTGATAGTTAGGGGAAAGACCCTTCTCGGGCTCTGCGAGACTCCTCAGAAGAGCAACAGTGTGACGTGATAATGAAATCTGCTCTCCTCTGAAGTGGTTAGATTTGAAAAGCCAGTGAAGCTGTCATCAGCAAGCCATTTTCTTTTCATTTAAACCATTTCGTTATCTCCTTCTTTACCAAATTCGAGTTTATCAAGTATTTGAGAAGCCTCCTAATGTTTTCCTGTGTTAATGAAAGATGGATGCTGTTTGTGTAAAAGCAAAAGGCATGCTATACAAAAAAAGAAGGATAAAAACGGCCAGGCAGGGAGGCTCATGCCTGTAATCCCAGCACTTTCAGGGGCCAAGGCAGGCGGATCACTTGAGGCCAGGAGTTCGATACCAGCCTGGCCAACATGGTGAAACTCCATGTCTACTAAAAATACAGAAGCCAGGCGTGGTGGCACACACCTGTAATCCCAGCTGCTTGGGAGGCTGAGACAAAATTGCTTGAATCTGGAAGGTGGAAGTTGTAGTGAGCTGAGATTGTGCCACTGCACTGCAGCCTGGGTGACAGAGCGAGACTCTGTCTCAGAAAAGAAAAAATAAATACAACTAAAAATAAGGGGAAAAAAAGATGTCAGTTCTACTAGAGGGGTTTGTTTTCACCATTCACTTGATTTTCATTATTATGCAGAGAAAAGCACTTGATCTGCTTCAGGCCTGCCTCTGGCACTTGAGTTCCTGGAAATGAGAGATTGGTAATAGCAAGTATTCCTGGATGAGAAGCCAGGCAGAAGGGTCTCTAGCAATGTGGAAATTCAAAGTTCACATTTTTTACTTTTCTTTTTAAAAGTTTTTATTTTATTTTTGAGACAAAGTCTTGCTGTGTCATCTAGGGTAGAGTGCAGTGGTGTCATTGTAGCTCTGTGCAGCCTCGAACTCCTGGGCTCAAGTGACCCTCCCACCTCAGCCTCCCGAGTAACCAGGATTACAGGACTGCGCCACCACACCAGCTATTTTTGTTGTTTTGTATGAACAGGGTCTCCCTATGTTGCCCAAGCTGGTCTCGACCTCCTAGTCTCAAGCAATCCTTCCACCTCAGTCTCCCACAGTGCTGGGATCACAGACATGAGCCACTGTGCCAGTGTCCACATTTTTCAATAAGAAAATGGCAAGAACTAATTCAGCATATGTTTTGGTGGCTTTCTTTTTGACCAGTGGATTGTTTGAGATCAGATCAGCCCAAATCTGGCCCGCTGCCTTTTCATGATCCTCAAGGTAGAATGGCTCTTATATTCTTAAATTGTTTCAAAAGAAGTTTTATGTAAATTATCAGGCCAAGTATAAAAGAAAAAAGTTTACAAAGAAAAGGAGAACATTATATGAAATCCAGATTTTTTGTTGTTGATAAAGTTTTATTGCCGTATTAGTCCATTCTCATGCTGCTATAAAGAACTGCCTGTGGGTCACACCTGTAATCCCAGCACTTTGGGAGACCAAGGCAGGTGGATCACCTGAGGTCAGGAGTTTGTGACCAGCCTGGCCAACATGGTGAAACCCCGTCTCTACTAAAAAACACAAAAATTAGCTGGGCATGGTGACGGGTGCCTGTAATCCCAGCTACTCAGGAGGCCGAGGCAGGAGAATTGCTTGAACCCGGGAGGCGGAGGTTGCAGTGAGCCGAGATCGCGCCATTGCACTCCAGCCTGGGCAACAAGAGCGAAACTTTGTCTCAAATAAAGAAAAAAAGAACTGCCTGAGACTGGGTAATTTATAAACAAAAGAGGTTTAATTGGCTCACAGTTACACATGGCTGGGGAGACCCCAGGAAACTTACAGTCATAGTGGATGGGGAAGCAGACGTGTCCTTCCTTCTGCACATGGCGACAGGAAGAAGAATGAGAGCTGAGTGAAGTGATGCCCCTTATAAGAAACGTCAGATCTTGTGAGAACTTACTATCACTAGAATAACATGGGGAACCACTCTCCTGATTCAGTTATCCCTGATTCAGTTACCTCCCACAGGATCTCTGCCACCACACATGGGGATTATGGGAGCTGCAACTCAAGATGAGATCTGGGTGGGACCCAGTCAGACGCTATCAGCTGTTGTGCTTATTAGTTTGTGTATCATCCGTGGCTCCTTTAGCACTCCAAGGGCAGGATTGAGTCCTTGCAGAGAGACCATTCACCCTGCAAAGCTGAACCTGTTTACTCTCTGACCCTTTATGGAAAAGTTTACTGATCTCTGGACTAGACAGTTTTTAAAAATGACATCTTACTAGTGGATCCTGTTCATTGGTGTCTAGTTTACCATCATGGCAGTTGGTGGTAAACCTAGGCAAAAGAGTGTGGACTGTGCCGAGGAAATTGTAGAAAGTATTTTAGAGGAAATGAAGCTTTACATCTATTAGAGTTCATCATGCGCATGAGAAAAAAGGTGGAAAAGATGGTTACAGCAGAAAGCAAGTTGGAGGTATGGCTCAGACCTGGGCTTTGTGTCTTGGCCTTTCTGTACCTCCACGTCCTCATCTGTGATATGGGTACAGTGCAGGAAAGAGCCTCAGCATGGGCCTATAGCCTGCCCGATGCTGGCCAGGCACTCAGGAAAAGTCACTGTTTTTATTGATACCGTTGCTTCTGTTAAAAGACTTTTCTCAGCTGGGTTTTGCGAGGCTTCAGTGAGATGATAATGTAAGTCAGCTAGAGCTGTGTATCAGGCCATCTTGGATTGCTATAAAGAAATACCTGGGACTTCGTAATTTATCAGAAAAGAGGTTACAGCCAGGCGCAGTGGCTCACTCTGTTGCGCAGGCCAGAGTGCAGTGGTGCCATCTCAGCTTCCTGCAACCTCCGCCTTCCGGGTTCAAGAGATTCTTCCACCTCAGCTTCCTGAATAGATGGGACTACAGGTGTCCACCACCACACCTCTCTAATTTTTTGTATTTTTAGTACAGAAGGGGTTTCGCCATGTTGACCAGGCTGGTGTTGAACTCCTGAGCTAAAGTGATCCGCCCACCTCAGCCTCCCAAAGTGCTGGGATTACAGGCGTGAGCCACTGCGCCCGGCCATGTTTTCAGTTTTCTTGGGGGAGATTCCTAGAAGTAGAATTGCTGGGCTGTGTGGTAACATCCAGGTCTCCTTAAAGCTTTAGCCTCGACTGGGCAGAGAGTGGTTTCCACTGCATTCTCTTAGCCACAGTGAGTCACAGGTTCACTCCAGAGTCAGTGTTGGGTGGGGAGTGGGGATGACACGAGGACTTGAGTGTCCAAGCGGGGGGTTCATGGAGTCCTCATGTCAAGTCCCCAGCATGGACCCTGACACATCGTTGGTCCTCAGCAAATGTCAGTTGTCACTCTGTTTAGCACTAAGAATAATGATATAAAATTGGAACAGTAAGGAAAACACAAACTGTTGGAACTTCGATCTGCATCTATTAGTCTAATAGAAAAGCCACTATCAGGATTTTGGAGATTATGGGCCGCACCAGCTTTAGATTACCCGCACCAGAGTCAGCCCTGGAGGCTCCCAGAGATGAGAGCAATCCCAGCGCTTGGCAGGATGGCTGGGAAACAGTACCTGTGAGTGCTGGAAAATGCGGAACTCACGTAGGAAAAAGTTAAGAAGAAAGTAAACATCATCTGTCACTCTATCAGAGATAACTGCCGTCAATATTTTGGTTTCTTTCTTTCCAGTTTTTTTCTATCCATTCGGTGCATAAGTATGTATATTTTAATAAAAGTATAATTAAGATCATAATGTATATAGTTTACATGCTATATTTTATTATTTACTGGGCTCATTTCTCCATTAATTGTGGGTTTGTTTTGTTGTAAGAGACGGGCTCGCCGGGCACGGTGGCTCACGCTTGTAATCCTAGCACTTTGAGAGGCCAAGGCAGGCGGATCACGAGGTCAAGAGCTCGAGACCATCCTGGCCAACATAGTGAAACCTGTCTACGCTAAAATACGAAAATTAGCTGGGCGTGGTGGTGTGTGCCTGTAGTCCCAGCTACTCAGGAGGCTGAGGCGGGAGAATTGCTTGAACCCGGGAGGCGGAGGTTTCAGTGAGCTGAGATCGCACCACTGCACTCTAGCCTGGCGACAGAGTGAGACTCTTGTCTCGAAAAAAAAAAGGAGACGGGCTCTTGCTCTGTCGCCTAGGCCAGAGTGTAGTGGCGCAGTTGTGGCTCACTGCAGCCTCAAACTCCTGGGTTCAACTACTGGTCTCAACCTCCCAGTAGTTATGATTGCAGACGTGAGCCACTGTGCCCAGCTTCATACTGGTTTTCTTAATGCGACTTCACACACACACACACACACACGCACGGGTGCACTTAATTTACTTTGGAAGTTTAATTTATAGTGGTGTACAGCTTGGTGAATTTCTTTCCTTTTTTTTTGAGACAGTCTCACTCTGTCACCCAGGCTAGAGTGTAATGTCGCCAGCTCAGCTCACTGCAACCTCCGTCTCTGGGTTCAAGTGATTCTTCTGCCTCAGCCTTCTGAGAAGCTAGGATTATAGGCACGTACCACCATGCCTAGCTAATTTTTGTATGTTTAGTGGAGACAGGGTTTCACCATGTTGGCCAGGCTGGTCTCTGACTCCTGACCTCAGGTGATCCACCCACTTCGGCCTCCCAAAGTGCTGGGATTACAGGCGTGAGCCACCGTGCCTGGCCAGCTTGTTGAATTTCTACGTGTATGTACACCATTGAGGTCACCACTCATTGAGGCTTAGATTGTTGTAGCACCCGCAAGGCTCCCTGTGGCGCCTTCTAATTCATAACCTTCCCATTGTGAGGAATTGATCACAGTTTATTTACATACTCCCCTATTGCTGGGCACTTACATTGCTTCCAGTCTTTCACTCTTAAGAACAGTGCTTCAGTGAACTTCCTTGTATATACACATTTGTCTACATCTGATTGCCTCCTTCAGATAAATTTCTAGAAGTTGTGAATTTCAGTATGCTCATAACCAGTGGGTCAGAGGGTATGAACTTATTGAAATGCTCCCAGTTGGCAAGGCGTGGTAGGGTGCAGTGGCTCAGGCCTGTAATCCCAGCACTTTGGGAGGCTGAGACGGGTGGATCAACTGAGGTCAGGAGTTCCAGACCAGCCTGGCCAACATGGGGAAACCACATCTCTACTAAAAATGCAAAACTTAGCTGGGCGTGGTGGAGCGTGCCTGTATTTCCAGCTACTCAGAAGGCTGAGGCACAAGAATCACTTGAACCCGAGAGGCAGAGGTTGAGATTGCGCTACTTTACTCCAGCCTGGGCAACAGAGCGAGACTCTGCCTCAAAAAAATAAAAAGATGCTCACGGTTAATTACTTTTTCCTTCCTTGGTGCCCCAGTTGTGCTGTGTTTGTACAGTGCAATTAAAGTATTGTATTCATGAATCCCCCCAAACAGGTTCCAGGGCTTGGCTTTAAAACTGGATTCTCAGGAGGAGGTATCCTTTGTGCTGCTTGAAGATGTGATAAAAAATTGAGTTATTCTGCCTGTCTTTGACGTGTCAGGGTTAGTCAAAGCTGATTTAAATTGGTTTCACTTTTAGAATAAACAGGACTTAATGCAAAGGCAAGCAGAACTATGAAACTCATCTCTAGGTACTTCTGGGATAACTGATACGGTTGAATGAGTTCATATATGAGAAAGGGTTTTAAAAATTCTGCCAGCCTGTTAAACCCAGAATAAACATAGGGGTCAAAGTGGGGTGGTTGTTTTTGTGACACCAGCTTTTCCTGTTAATCCCTGGAGCCCTCACATTCCTTATTAGGGTAAGTTTAGTAACCCTGTGCTCTAAATGGCCTGTCTCTCAGGGGCTTGCTTCTGAAATGTCTGATCAGCGCATTCCTGCTGTTGCTCCTGACTGTCAAAAGATGTCACTGTGGAAGACTGGTCCTGTACAGCTGTGTGAACCTGCCTGAGCACTGCTTCCTCTACAATGCTCTTGTGTATCCCAGTTCCTGCTTAGGCCACAGAAATGAGTCCAGGGAGACGGATTCTCCTCCCTTTTTGTCCAGCTTGGCTGAAGATGCCCTGCAGTTGACCTCCTGACACTAACTTCTTTGCCTATCTTCCTGTGGCAAGAGCAAGTCTTGGACTCAGAGCTACTTCCTCTCCCTTTCATTCATTCATTCATTCATTCATTCGAGATGGAGTCTCACTCTGCCTCCCAGGTTGAAGTGCAGTGGCACAATCTTGGCTCGCTGCAACCTCTGCCTCCCAGGTTCAAGCAGTTCTCCTGCCTCAGCCTCCTGATTAGCTGGGATTACAGCCTCATGCTACCACGCCTGGCTAATTTTTGTATTTTTAGTCGAGACTGGGTTTCACCATGTTGGTCAGGCTGGTCTCGAACTCCTGACCTCGTGATCCACCCACCTCAGCCTCCCAAAGTGCTGGGATTACAGTCATGAGCCATTGTGCCCGGCTCTTTTATTTATTTCCATTTTATTTATGAGATAGAGTCTCACTCTGTCAGCCAGGTTGGAGTACAGTGGTGCGATCTCGGCTCACTGCAACCTCCACCTCCTGGGTTCAAATGATTCTCCTGCCTTTGCCTCCCGAGTAGTTGGGATTACAGGTGCCCACCACCATGCCCAGGGGGTTTCACCATGTTGGCCAGGCTGGTCTCAAACTCCTCACCTCAAATGATCCACCCACCTCGGCTTCCCAAAGTGCTGGGATTATAGGTGTGAACCACCACAACCAGCCCTTCCTCTCCCTTTTTGGGGTTCCCCTCACTAAGGGGCAAGGCAGCTTTTTCCAAGCACAAAAGGACATTCCAAGCACAAAAGATCTTGTTATACCAAAATACTAAGGGACCTGTCATTGAGGAAGAACCGTTACAGCAAGAGGAGTTATCTCATGCCGCATATTTGCATTACTGACAGAAGCCGTGGCAAGGATGTTTCAATGCAGAAACTTGGCTAAGTGAACTGCAGTATCTACCCTGGACCTAAGAGAACTTGCTAACACTTTCAAGACTACTCTTCAGTGGCTATCTGATTTAATCTTTTCTATTACAAAAGCACCCTTTTATATGTATTAAATATGGAATAAAACTATGTATCTGTGTGTGTTTTATGTACCCTGATGTATATGGTGTTATATTGTATGAAGTGTTTCATTCATTCCAGAAATAGCTATTGAGACCCATGGTGTACCAGATCTGTGTAAACTGAAATGCATTCGTATGTCTGAGTGTGTGTGTGTAGCTACCATGTATTTGATGAAACTTTGATTGACTTCACAAACAATATTTTTCTACCGGGGATACCAAAAAGAGCCAGTGCCCTTCAGGAACTCAGTCATGTTAATGCTTCTTAGTTTTTAAAAAACAGGTAATTTGAGTACTTTGCAAATGTTCATTTATTTATTTATTGAGTTTGCTGTCACCCAGGCTGAAGTACAGTGGTGTGATCTTGGCTCACTGCAGTCTCCACTTCCTGGGTTCAAGCAATTCTTGTGCCTCAGCCTCCCCAGTAGCTGGGATTACAGGTGTGTGCCACCATGCCCAGCTTATTTTTGTATTTTTAGTAGAGATGGGGTTTCTCCATTTTGGCTCTGCAGAACTCGAACTCCTGACCTTAAGTGATCTGCCTTCCTCGGCTTCCCAAAATGCTGGGATTACAGGCGTAAACTACTAGGAGTGAGCCACTGTGCCTGGCCCCCAATATTTGTTGTTTTTGTTTGTTTGAAGCTGAGTCTCGAAATTTGCCCAGCCTGGAGTGCAGTGGTGTGATCTCGGCTCACTGCAACCTCCACCTCCCAGGTTCAAGCAATTCTGCCTCAGCCCCTTCTAGTAGCTGGGATTACAGGGACCTGCCACCATGCCCGGCTAATTTTTGTATTTTAGTAAAGATGGGGTTTCACCATGTTGGCCAGGCTGGTCTCAAACTCTTGAGCTCAAGTGATCCACCCACCTTGGCCTCCTGAAGTGTCAGGATTACAGGTGGATTACAGGTGTGAGCCACGGCCCAAATGTTTCTTAAAATAACCTGACGCATGCAAAATAAATTGTCTCCTATGTAATCCTTTATTTAAAAAAAAAATACTGTACATCCGAGTTAAGAGAGGCAGGACGGCAATGTGCCTGAGGAAGGCTTTGTTTATTTTGCTTATCGGAAATGAGATAAAGAATTATCTCCGAATGGGCCAGTTTCCAACCTGGACCATGTACACCAAGCACCACATTCTGTGAGGGGCGGGAGTGGGAGCAGTAAATGACGAGTGTTTTTGCCCGTGTTACTTTTCTCCTCCAAGTGTGATGTAAAACTTTTCACGTGCAGAAGCAGGCAACCATAGCCACGTGCAGAAGCAGCCGTTTTTGCAAATGAAAATATTTCCCAAAGCATAACAAATACAAGACTAACAGGTGTCGGGCAGATCCAAGGCACACGTGGTTCTCATCAGCCGTCTTCCTCCTGTTTTAAATCTAGGTCTTCCTGTAACAGCGGGAATAAAACAGATTTTTCCCGAGGCCGCCGAGCTTGCCTTTCCACCCCGTCTCACAAAGCATTTCCAACAGAGCTCCCAGAGAGAGGGGAGCAATTACAGAAGGCAAGAAATAGGGTGGAGGGAGGAAGGGCGCCTTTAAACTTGACATCTGCTGTTCTGGGCTTAACCCCGAAGTCTGGGTGACCTCTGGTCTGTTTCCTCTTGTGTGACATGTTTGGTTCCGCGAATGAGGGTCTCAGTTTTACAGCCTCTCCAAGCAGAGGTGGGTGGAAGGGTCTTTCAATCACTGGGTTCTCCGCCGGTGGGGGCAGGGCGGGGAGACTGTGTCCCCCCAGGGGACGGTGGCAGCAACTGCAGACTCGGGGAGGGGGTGCTCCGGTGGCCAGAGTTGCCGCTCAACTTCTGACAGATCGGAGAGCCCGCCCCGACGACAGAGGGATCCCGCCCAAATACCAGCGGTGCCGAGGTGGAGAAGCCGCGGTGGAGACGCAGGTTTGCAACCTCCGGCGTTCCGGCGTTCCCAGCTAGTGGGGGCGGCTCCTACCAGAGGCGCTTTGCCGCTTCACGTTTCCGCAATGGGGGTCGCACGTGGCCGTGCAGACCCCCGCTCCGCCACCACACCCACTCCCACACCCTCTGAGGGGCGGTGGTGGCCGCGGCGACACCCCCGAGCCCCTCCGATGACCCTTCGGGGCGCAGAATCACAACGTGAACGTCTGGTTCCCTCGCCCCCTCAAAAAACTCGACAGCTGCTCAGCCTGCAACTCCCACACTCCAGTGACGCGCCAGGAAGGGTCTCCCCAAGGAAAGATTCTCCTGTCGCCCTTCCCGCCCTGAGGTAGCCGCCGCGAGCGTCCGGGTTCAAGGACTCTCCGCGCGCGCGCTTCCGTCGGAAAGCCCCGCCCCGTGACCCGGGCGGGGGCGGGGCCTCCAGGCAGGGACCGTTGCCCCGCCCAACCTCCTCCCAACGGCTGCCTCGGCTGCGCGGTGGGGCGGGGCGGTAGTGGCGGGCGAATGCGCCTGCGCGCGCGTGCGCGCTCGTGAGGGGCGTGGAGCGCGGGCCGCCCCGCCCAGGCCTGGCGTCTCCGCCAGGCAGCCCCATCTCCCAACCTCCTCAGCGTGGCGCCGACGCTGCGTGCGGCGCTGACTACCCAGAGTACTCTGCGCTGGGGCAGCTCACTGGAGTTTGGTTCTCGAGGCGGCGGCAGCAAGCGACGGTGGCTCCGGCAGCTCCTCCTCCTCCTTCGGTGGCGGCGGCGGCCCGGGACCGAGACCCGGCCCCGGCACCCCTCTCCGCCACCCCGCGTGTCCCCAACTCCCCCAGGGCCGCAGGGAACATGCGGCTCCAGCTCCCGGAGGCCGGCGAGTGAGTGACCCCCGTCCCCCGCCTCAGCCCGCCCGCCCGCTGGCCCGGCCGCAACCCCCCGCCTCGCCCAGGCAATGACAGCGGCTCCGGCGTCTCCGCAGCAGATCAGGGACCGGCTGCTGCAGGCCATCGACCCCCAGAGCAACGTAAGTACCCGCCGCGTGAGCTGGGACCGAGGCCGCATGGGCCCGGGACCCTCCCCCTCTCCTGTCCCTTTCGCCCACCGGGCTTCGGGGGACCCGTCTGGCGCCCACCTCCCTTCGAAGGCCGCTGCCATCCCTGCCTTTCGCTCCTCGGGCCCGTGCCGGGGGCAAGTTGGGCAGCCCGGCAACGCTCGGTACGTGAGGCCGAGGCTTCCGTGCGGCCTGGGCGGAGGAAGCAGACAAGGGGCTGAGGCTAGAGCTTTTCCCCCCTTTCTGCTCCAGCTCTACGACCCTGACTGCTCTGAACGAAGCTCCCCTGCTTCGCCCTCCCTCCGGGACCCGAGACCCCCGGGAAGCCCTCCCGGAGCGGGGGAGGGGAGGGAGAAGGTCTGTGAAGCAACTGGTGTCCGGGGTATGACTCGGGGAACCTGTGTCTCTCATTTCTCGGCCTTCTGGACGATCTGGGAAGTCCTTGTTCCCTCTCCTCCTGGCTGGCAGCACCTTGCCGGCTTCGCAAAGAACCCCCAGTCTGTTTTGCTCCTGGCCGGGTAATCAGGGTACGTGGAGAGTCTGTCTCCGTTCTGTGACTGGACACGCCTTTGCCAAAAACCCCTCTTGGGGTCGCTGCCGACGACAGATGATCTCGGGGAGGGTGGGATCCTTCCTGTTGCCTTTCTGGGCCTAAGTACTCATTGCGTCTCTGACCAAGCCAGAGCTCCATTTTTTTGGCTAGTGAATTAAAGAGGACTGTTTCCTCGCCGTTTACCCAAAACCCGTGTTTCAGTCAGCTCTTTTCCCTCACTTGGGGGGTCTCGGCTCGGTGGTTTGTGACCCAGACTGTCAGGGTTAACTCCAGGGTGTCGCTTCCTCAGGTGCCCCTTTGCTGGGGCTACTGTTTGCAGAGGGACCGCCCCCTCCCCGTGTGTGTGTGTGTGTGTGTGTGTGTGTGTGTGTGTGTGTGTGTGTGTGTGTGTGTGTGTGTGTTGAGGGGGGGGTGGGAAGACTGATCTATTCTCATATTTTCTCTAAGAGTTTCTTAGCAGTAGGGGTCATTCTTCTGGCGCAGGAGCAGGGCCGTAGGTAGATGTGATAGCATCCAGGTATGAAGTAAGGGCCTGGGAGACCAGGAAGTGGCCATTGAGGTCACTTTTTAATATGCTGTGAATGGAAGAAAAAAATCATCTTTGGCTTGGCCAGGTAACTCAGGTTTCTCTCACCATGGGGGTTTTGCTTTTATTTTTACATGAGCTTGGCTGATTACTCTTAGCAGTATGCTTAACTCTGATGTTTTTGGAATAATTCACATTGGCTTATACAAGTTTTGGTAAAGATTGAAGGGTTATGAGTTTTTTCTAAGGCTCTGGTTGCTGTGACGTAAGTACCGCTCTTAGTCCTAGTAATCAGGTCCCATTAAAATTGGCTTGATGGTAATTGTGTTTAAGAAATGTTGTATTATACATTTTTGTTATGACTTTGGGGGTGGAGTGGGCACAAGCTATATAAAACCTCTAGAATGTCCTTTTTGCAGTAACTGGTGCCACTGCAATTTTAAAGACTGAAATATTAGAGGATAAAACTAGTGACATGAAAAAATAGCATTGGTGACTTGTGCATCTTTTGTGGAGTCAGAAGGTAATTTTTTTGAATTTCACTTGCTCACTTCCCTTCGGGAGAGTCAGAGAGGTTGCTCAGATATTAGCACTGATCCTTAATGCCACCTCAGGGAGCTTTGGGATCAGGCAGTGTTGTAGATTAGGTCACCCCAGTGACCTCAGGGGTTCCACTGTTGTGTAAGGCTCTAATCTAAAGGGTTCCTTGAGGCAGAAGAGAGAAAGGAGGAGGGAACACACCTTCGTTTTGTGTGTCTTAGCATATGCAGAAATGTTATATAGGTAGGTCCCTGGTTATGTTACCTGGTGTGGAATTTGCATTTCATACCGATTATTTTCGGAGACTCTAGCGATGATCATGGGCAGAGTCCTACTAACATGGGGTGGATGGATTTGGGAAATTATCTCTTTGACTATGAGCAATGAGGAAAGTGCCTCTTTTGTGAGTGACCCTCTGAGCACTGTTATGGGCCATTTGACAGGACCATTCGATTTGAGCAAACACTGTGCAGAAACCCAGAGCCGCAGTGGACAGGGTTGCTGGTGGAGGTGGTGGTGAGGGCCAGGCATGTCAGTGTGTCTGCAGTTTCTCTCAGATCAATGTGGGTTCAGGTGAGAGCAGGTGGCTCCAGCACAGGCGCCGCTGGCCCACTGTCTCCTCTCTGGCCTGCCCAATGATGGACTCCACTACTGGATATTTAGTTGACACATATTTAAGATGCTCATGGAAAGAAAAAAAAAAACGGGGACAGTGTTGAAGAGCCAACACTAAAATTAAACCTCTTCTGAGAGAAGCGGCAGAGAATTGTGTCATGTAATGCTTACCTTTATGGGCATGCAATTATGGTTAACAAACTTAGCTATTGCTTGCAAGATCAGTGTCAGGAGCTGACCTAATATTCACAAGTATCTGGAAAGTTAAGGAAGTGACGAAGTCATGTTTACCAACCATCCCCTTGACAAAGGAATTCTTAGGAGGAAAATTGTTTCTTCGCTATAACTTTTAGCCCCTGGATGGAGTATGCATTTTTGAATTCCTATAGCAGCAGGCTCACAGTTAATAATTTCTGCCAATTCAGTAATAAAGTAAATCCTCTACTCTCCTTTTCAAAAGGCTACTAACAGTTTTTCAGAGCAGTCAGAGCCTTTCTTTTCGCCGTGCACCCTTTCAGCCCCGGACGTTGAAAATCTCTGAAGCGCAGTGTGTGCGTGATTGTTCCAGCTTCCTCTCGCTGCATTGTAGGTAAAGTGAAGGACTGTGTCTTACTCTCTTGCACAGCAGTCGTAGTGAGCAGTCTCCTCTCAGCAGGTGATTCGGTTCCCATCTGCTTGGGACACTCGTCATTTTGTGGAGGTATGAGCTTTAGCTTCCTGAGCGGCATTCAAGCTCCTTGGGGATGTTTCATGTCTTGTCTTCTCCCTCTAGAGCAAAAGCAGTAGACACACTTTCTGCCTGCTGCTTAAACCAACTAAATGCTAGCCTCCATCTTGGACCTGTGCCCGAGGAGCTACATTTGAGCGCCATTTTACCAGGAAGCCTTTGTGACCATCTTATGCCCAAAAGTTCAGTCATGGAATCTTCTAATGCAGAACTTTGGAGACCGAAAGAATCACAGGTGGCTTGAGACCCTGCTCAGTAGAACTGTGAGGAACACAGATGTTAAGTGATGATGAACAAACAGCTTTTAGAGGAGCGCTCTGGCAGTTACTAGATGGTGTACTTCATCCTCATAACAAGCAAAATAACAGCACAGGGCAGGGATTGCTAGCTGCAGTTGAATGCCCTGTGTTCAGATCAGGGAGAGGCCTGAGAAGGTCCTGCAGCAAAGAGGGTGCTGAACTATCCCTGGATGCGTGTGTCAGTGCCTCCAGCTGCCAAGCTCTGAGCAGGAAACGTCCTTGAGAGCTGCTTTCTGTCTCACAGCTCTTGAGGCAACAGAGACCAAGGGGAGGTGACTGAGGGATTCTACAGAGACACAGCAAGAAAGATAATTTTCCCACCTAAGAATTGGAAGGTTAGATATTGCTACCCTGGCCTGCCTGCGAGTTTCTTGTCCATGGGGTGGCATTGGGAACTGGTGGTGTATGCACTCCATAAAGCTCCCTCCAGATCCTAGAAGGGACAGCAGAGGCTAATGTAAATTGTCCTAGAAGAGCTTTTTTTAAAAAATATATCTTTGCAAGGTACATTGTATGCAGTTTCTCAACTAAGAAGATTCTAAACCAAAGTGTATGTTTTGTTAGTTTGTGTGGCACCCTGTCAGAGTTTTACTTCCTCCCAATGGCCTTGTGAGCGGGGAGCCAGTCTCCCCTCTTGCAGGTGCAGAAGGTAATAGGTGCTGCTCAGTAGGTGTGTCCTGGGGCAAGCAGAGGACAAGATGCTTTTGTTTCTTACTGACTTGATGGGAGGTTGTGGAACCAAAGTTAGGGACTTACCCAGAGTCATTAAGTGACAGTGCTTAGAGTCCTTCCGACTTTGAACACTACCACGCTGCCTTGAAAGATGGAGAGATGGCTCCAGAAGAGGCATGAGGGGCAGCATTTTTGAGCTGGTAAAAAAACCTATGGGAAGCCTGTAATGTCCCATACAAGTTTATATGAGAAAACAGCTTGGGGCTGGATCTACCTGTGTTAGATCTAACAGGGTGATGATATGAGACAGCCTGTCCCGTGAATATCTTAAGTTCTCTGTCACGGACAGAATCCTGGGCCAGACCACAGTGTGGCAACTATCAACTGATGTGGAGCTTTTCATGAGTCTGTGTGACTAGTTTGCTCTCTGCTTCAAGATTACAGTACTTTTGATATTAACCTGAAATGCCATTGATTCTGCAGAAAAGCAGAATGATATAAATTGCAAAATGGAGAACTCTTTATTCTGACCCTATCCAAAATATTAGAGGACCCTAAACCCAAACATGTAGATGCCACCTGACCCATAGTTTCCCAGATTCAGGAACACTCTTGTCTTTCCTCTGTATCTTGTGGCCAGGACACAGGAGAGGAGCAGCATGGTGTTCTCTGACTTCGGGAAATAGAAAGGTAGCAAGTGTCACCTGTGATACAGGTGTATGTCTTTGTCTGTGACTCACTCTGTCTCTCAGGAGAAAGTGGACTTTACAGTCTGTCCTCACTGAGGTGTCTGGGTAGTCCTCAGTCTTTGTTGTCTTAGTCGGAGGTCCCAGAGCCCTGGAGGACTGTCTAAGACCAGCCTGTGGACAGGAGCTTTGTCTTAGATACAAATGTAAAAAGACACCATGGTCACGTCAGCCCCTGGGCAGCTGTGTAAGGGTGCCTAGCTCCCTTAGGTGAAGGAGGACACCTGTGCTCACCTTTTCTTGATTTTGGTGTCTGCAAACATCTTCTCAGATGGAGCTCCAGTTTAACCAGACTGACTCTAGGTGACCCAGGTGACTACAGTCCAGCGGGAGGGGTCCCCTGGCCACTCCCCCACTATCATTTTCTGGAAACTGGGTGCTTTGTCATTACAAGTGGTGCTTTTCCTTTGTATTGCTAGAGGTAGGCTGTCCTGTGTCTGCCTGTTCCCTTTGGGGACCAGGAGCTGTTTGTCAGAATGGGTGGCTAAGTTTGTGTCCCAGTGGGTCCAGGAAAGGCAGTGCATTTCATTCCAGTGTGTTCTTGCTAGCACCCATGTTTGGAGCACCCTTCCAAAACTGCTGCTTTTCACTCTCAGAGCAGGGTGTGGAGTTGCCATAGGGATTCCCTGAACTGGGAAGCATCTGCTGAGTAAGAAAGAACTACCAATAATTCTGCATGCTGTGTTTAAAAGTATTCTCTGAATGGATTCCATGTCTTGGGAGGCAGTACAATTACGTTTCAGTCACCAGCTGATGAGCAAGTGCTTATGTGCTGGGTGTAGAGGTTGCACACCTGAAGATGCCCAGCCCCTGCGCCCCAGGGACCTGGAGCCTCATAGGGAAGAGGGCAGATAGAGCATGTACATGAACGACCTGGGGTGGGGTGCGATGGCGTGTGGGATCGGCAGTCAGGGATGGCCTGATGGTGCTACAGGTCTCAAGTCCAAATGGAACAGTTCTCTCCATACCTTATTTGAAAAAGGTTGAGAATTCTTAAGAATATGAGATACTTTCTTAAGTATATTCTGTCATCCAGGTTTTCAGAATAAGTTCTGTAGTCAGGCTGGCAGGGACTTCTTGCTTTGTCTCTGGCATGAGGGGAACAGAGCCGAAAGGAATAGTCGGCAAGTCGTCAGGCAGTTTGCCCTCTCTGACGTGGGTTGGGGCATGGGCAGATGTTGAGCTGTGTCTGTGGGTATGGTGTGGGTGTCTGGGCTTGAGAAAATGCAAAGGGCCTTGGGGTAGCATGTCTGTCGGGCTGTTTTTCAGTATTTGGGATGTTGTACCCTCTGGATTAGGTTTACTCTGTGTGACTTTTGGAGGCAAGCCTAGGGTGGGGAAGGTGAGAGTTCCGTGATGTGCTTAGGGAAGCGGTGGATTATTATCAGAGGTGGCCTGACTCATTCCAGGGGCACTGCAAGGTGGCCATGTGGACATGCTCAGGCCCTCTATTTAGGCCCTTGGATTCTGTGACCATCCAAGTACCAGGAGGTCCTGCGATTCTGTATGGAGCCTATTCAAAAGGAGAGGGGTCATGTCAGGTGAAGTGCCAGCTGCCCTCTGGGAACTCACATCCCAAGGCCAGGCAATTGGGGTTAAAGGCCCTTGGATGTTACTGGGACTGCAGCAGAGCTTCCTGGGTTCATCCACTGCAGGAAAATGAATCTTGGAAAGCCTCAGGGGGCTCATCAGGTTTCCCCTGCATGCAGTTAGGCTCCATCTCCTGTATGCCAGAAGCGGTCTCTGCTGGGCAGCAAAGGCTGCAAGATGAACAGCCACTGTTTACTGAGCACTTACACAGTGCCAGACACTACTGTGTGGAGTGTCCCGTTAGTTCTTTGATCTACTCCTAGGGTAAGTGTTTCATCTTCATTTAGGGGCAAGGAGAGATTCACCAATTTGTCTGGTATTGCAGACAATGGAACCAGAAGCCCTGGGCCTGAAGCCAGCACTGGGTGGCTGTGATGGCAGGGGACTTAACTATGACAGTCTTCCTTCTGCTTCCCCACATCAGTGGTGCCCAGTGTGGAAGCTGAACTCCATTGAATCTTCTAAGATGTATCCTTGCAAACATGAAGTGTTTTCACATTATATTTTCAATTCCATTCTTCTCAGTCCCTACAACCTTTCCGCCTTTAAATTCCTCTAGCCTAGTGGTGCCAGACCATTTTGAGTATGAGGGGTTCATTTTTATCATCAGAAACCTTCTGGAACTTTTACATAACAACAGGTGTGCTTTGAGTAACTTTTAAAGAAAATTCGAGGGCAGAAGCTACTCCTAATCCAGCCGTGCTTTGAAATGAAGTTCTGTCTTGTCATCAGAACAGCATCAGTGTAACTCTCAGAACAGCCTTACCTGTATGCGTGTGATATCTGGAATTTGACCTTTGTGCTGCCTCCAGTTGGGAGCCTCCAGTCATCCCTACTGCCTCCCTTTTCTGAAACCTTGCCTGACTTAATCCAAGACCATCTCCCTCAGGAATCATTCATCATTGTAAAACCACGTATTCCTGCTGGTAATGGGTCTTGTTGGTTACGTTTTCCACGTGATTGTGAGTGCCCCAGTAGCAGAGCAGGAGTCACTCCCCAGATATCTAGAACTGCCACCACATGTGGGTGCCCAAATACTTGGTGCTCTTACTGTGAACAGGGCCAGTTTTGGGAATGGCTGTCAGCGTTACTGAGCAGGTCCTAGGTGCCAGTAGTTTTCAGCACTTCTCCTGCATTCAAAACAGATGTAATCTTTATAGCAGGTGTAGATTAACCAGGAGGCAGTTGCTAGTGAGGAAACTGAGGCTCAGCCGACACGCAGCTGGAAGGAGGCTAGGTGGGGTGAGACTGGGATTGGAACACACCCACCTGCTGTCTGCCTCCCGTGTCACCTGTGAGAGGGCAGTGGGCACGTGCTGTGCAGGCACTCCCCTTTCCTGCCTGAGTCCAGCTCTTTATGCCAGCTTCATCTATATGCTGCTTTTATGTCAGGCTGGGAGGACAGTGGTCCCTGAAATGCTCTGTGCTTTCTCTGGAACTGGCTGAGGAAGGGGTGTGAGGTGTGTTTTCCTCTTTCTCGTCTATTATTTTTCACCCTAACAGAGAAGGCCACGCTTGATCCCTAGACACTGTTCAAATGCCACTTAGTCTGCGAAGCCTGGGTCCCCTGGGATCCTTCAGCCTTTTTTGGTCATGTGACCAAACATATGGCATTCCTGGACACACATCTCCCCAGATTTTCATTTGCTATGGCCAGAAAGTGGGGTGCTGCTTTGTCCAGGCTACATCCTGTGGTGGGTCAGCCTCGTGGCTGCTGTGGAAACTGGTCACTCGTGTGCTGGGTGCACAGCACTGTTTTGTAGGGCGTTGGCTGTGGCTGGCTTGACTCTGGTGGGAGTTTTGTGGTGCAGGTGTCAGCAGTGGGTGAGTTACTGGGAGGACTCAGGTGTGTGTGACCCGTGGCCCACACCGAGAGCCCAGTGGGCTGGCAGCACTCCCAGGCTCTGGCAGCCCCACGGCCTGCTTGTGCCTTCAGCGCGGCAGTGTATGCTTCTCTGTTTCCCACCCACACTCCTGGTCACATTGGCTTTCTGGGCAGCCACCTGCACACACTGGGTTTAGGTTCTTCTTATCCCCTTGATGACTTGTTTTGATGTCCCCCCTTCTAGTCATCAGGTTCCTGGCCCAGCTTCAGTTGGATGTGGGGAGGTGGCCACATCCTCTTTCCCCCAGGGTGATGTGGTAGTTACCATGGCAGCTAACGGCCCTCCTGTTCTGCAGGCCAGCTCTCCAGAACCCTTTATAGACTGCCCAACTCCATTCATCTCCTCGGGGCATCTTGCATGGTGCCTAGGCAAGCAGTCGGCAAGCTGGCTTTTCAGCGCTGTCAGTGGGAAATCCGTGACAGTGATGTGAAGGGGTATGAAATAAGAACAGCTTACCCTTTTGGGTGGTAATTGGTTCACATTGTTTCCTTCCGTGTTCAGTTAGCTGGTTGCCTGCACAGTACCTGTCTTTACTTCCTATACTAATTCTGTGGCCCGTCCAGACCCAGAGGGAGGTTAGCACTGTGCTGGTGGTGGGAGCTTAGACACAGAGGGGCTGACAGTCACTCAGGCCTAAAGGCAAGTCTGCGGTCAGCTGAGGACCTGGTGTTTCTCCCTTCCTCTTTTGCAGTGCTGCCTTCACACAGTGGGGTGTCTTCCTGTCCGTCCCAGCAGTTTCAGGATTTTCCTCTCACCGAATTCCCAAGTCTTTGCCAGAAGCCCCAGCAAACATTTCCTTATGCCTTCTCTGGGCTTTGATTGAATTAGAAGCTTGATTGAATTAGTTGATTGGTTTACCCCTGATCTGGTGTGAGTTCACCCAAAAAGGCCCATAATAGAGGGGATGTTCCCAGGAGACACTAAAGTCCTGTTAACGGGAGAAGAGTAGTGGAGCCAGTGTCCCTGGATGGGCAGTGATGTCATCACCTCTATGATGTGACCGTCAAATAGTTGGGCCTGCTGCTGGGCCTTGGATCCAGAAGGCAAAATAGGAGTAACTGAAAGGTAAGGTTGTGAGGTGCAACAGGGTGGTTTGGCTGGTGTGAGGTCACCACATGGAGTTGTGTATACCTTCTTGTTCTGGTTGAACCGCAGACTCTGCATTTGCCTGCAGTCACCCTTGAGGACCTCGCTGTCACACTGTCCTACTGCAGATGCTGGCTGGCTGCAGCTACAGATCCTGTTCTGGGCTGAAGAGAGTCTTGCATGGTGCTGTTTTTCTTCTCTGTCCTGACGTCCTCTCCTGGTGTTTGAGTCACTGCCTGTAGTGGGGTCCATGTTGGGAGAAGTGGTGCCATCCAGGTGGCCTGAACCCCCCCAGGCCTCCTGCAGTCATGAGGAGACTGTGCTTTGACCCAGGCAAGAGCTGTGGCTCCTCCTGTAGCTTCTCTGAACTTGTGGGCCCTCGGCAGAGGCTGGGAGATCTGTTGGGTCTGATTGTCCTGCCTGTTTCCTCTCATCTGTTCTTCCCCCCTGGGTAACCAGAAACATACCTGCGTTTCCGTGCTTGGCTTCTTCCCCTTCAGTTAATGGAGAGGAGTAAAGTGATCTTTTTTTTTGCAGCCTCCATTTCCCCCAACCCCACCTTATGTTTCTGGGGGCTCTCAGTAAGCACCTGATGTTGATGTCTTCTCCCCTTTTGCCTGGCACTGGCAGAAGTGGGCTACATGTTAAGTTTCAGGCTACCCTGTGAGGGAAAGGTTTGTAAATGGGTATTCTACCTTCACTTCTGTCTTAAGGGAGCTTCTCAAGCATTTCATTTCTCCCCTCATTGGTTGCTGGGCGAGCAAGTGCTGTCCCTGAGTGAGAAGCCTGCCTGTCTTCTCCCAGGAGAGCTTCAGTACCACCCTCCTGTGAGCGCCTCCTGCATTTCTCCCCAGCATTTTCCCTTCTTTACACTGAGCTTAAATAAGTGCTGTTTGGGATTGAAATTGGATGGGGAGAAAGGAGAGGTAATCTTTTCTGTTTCTGGTCCTTGGCATTGTCTGCATATGTGTGTGTGTGTCTGTCTGTTTGCGTGTCCGCCTGTCTCATGGACGGGCTGCTTCATGTGTTGGGAAAGGCAGTAGCTCCTGAGTTTGACCTGTTGTAGAGAGGAGTTACTTTGTAGTTTCCAGTTCTGGAAACTTCAGGAGAAGCACTCTGGCTTGGCTTGGGGGTGGCATGAGAGGGCCTTGTAAGAAAGTGGCAGTGCCCACAGGAAGTTTGGGAAGAGTTTCCAGAAGGAGCAGGGTCTTTTGTGCAGACAGAAACAGCGTGTTCCCCCTGGCTGCTGCAGCCCTGTATACCTGAAGGAAAATGGTGAAAACCCTGGCCTGGAGTGGGGAGTGGGCACCTTAGGTGTTCAGGTGTATTTGGCAGTTGATATTTGTGCTGGATGGTATGCACAAGACTTGCGCATTGCCTCTCTGTCAGCCCAGTGAGGAGTTGGGGTGTGACCAGACGGGCACCTCCTCATCACCCTAGTGATGATGCTTCTGTGTTGAGAGCACTGCGGACGTGGTTTCCTATCAGATCGTTTGGTGGGCTCCCTCAAATTGGGAAATAGGAAGGAAGTGGTATCATCCGTCTGGGAAGATTGTCACACCAGGTTGTCTTATCTTTAGGGCGTTGTCCTCTGTGCTCGTCATGGACATTTGGAATGAATGACAAGGGCTAGCAGTGGGGGAGTATCTGCCTCCCTGGTTCCCTTGCCCCTTGCTGCATTGGTCTCTCTTTTTCCTTCTCAGCTCCTTCCAGTGGTGCCTGCTCTCCCCAGGCATTTTGGCTGTGCGTAGCACTGCTCATGCTCTTCGGCCCTTAAGATTTTCCCCAGGTGGTCTCAGAGCCACAGCTTCTGTGGCACCTGGACAGTTGCTCTCCAGCGCTGTCTCCTGTGCCTGGATGTCCAGACAGCCCACTCTAAAGTGGATACACCTTCTTCACCTCTGCCCTTGGCATGCTGTGCTGTGTCTGCTGGTGGTGCCATGATCTACCGCTCTGTGGACCACTTAGGGCCATCCTGGAGTCCTCCTTCCTGTAAGCTGGACCTCTAGGGGATCTAGTGCAGCAGTGTTCCAATCAGTCTCCTGCCTCTGTGTGTCTGAAAACAGATTGGGATGTTTGATTTCTCTGGTGGGCTCATGTTGCTGGCTGGATAGAGTCTCAGCTCGTTAGGTGGCATAGGATGGAGAAGACAGTCTCTCTTGGGTGGAGGACTTAAGCAGAATGGAGTTGGAACCGTTGACTGCCATTCACCTTGCAACCTTGAAGGAGATTCGATTTGCAGCCTTTGTTTTTCCAGAAGGCTGTAAGAAATGCTGCATAAGAAGGCTTTTAAGAATGGGATGTGGCCTGAAGCATCCTGTGTGCTCACATGCATGGTACCTAATAATACACAGGCTTGGTGGTGGGCAGCCCGTCTAGCTCCTATGGCCTTCCTCCTGGTCTCTGCATCCTAGTTTTCCTGAGAGTTGTCCCTTCCTCTCTCCAGTCCATGCCTTTTGGATGGTTAGTAACGTAGGTAGGACTGGCCATTTATGGGGCTGCATCTTCTTGGGCAGTGATTGGTTTGGAGACGGACATGTGACCCAGTCAGAGCTTGTGAAAGTTGTAGCACTTTGCTGGAGTAGGGTGGGGAGACTTGACTGGGAGAGGATGTGAGCTGGTTTCTGCTGGGGTTTGCTGCCTGGGGGCAGCCTGTCCAGGAGCAAGACCTGGTCAGAGGAGTGGAGTGGACTAAGACCTCATGGCTTGGCTGATCTGAGGTGAACTCTGCCTCAAACTTCTGTGTGTGTGTGTGTGTGTGTCAGAGTGTCACTTGGTCGCCCAGGCTGGAGTGCAATGGTTCGATCTTCTGCTCAGTGCAACCTCTGCCTTCCAGGTTCAAGTAGTTCTCCTTCCTCAGTCTCCCAAGTAGCTGGGATTACAGGCGCCTGCCACCATGCCCGGCTAATTTTTGTATTTTTAGTACATATGAGGTTTCACCATATTTATTGGCTAGGCTGGTCTCTTGGCCAGGCTGGTCTTGAACTCTTGATCCTGTGATCCGCCCGGTTCGACCTTCCAAAGTGCTGGGATTCCAGGTGTGAGCCACCACGCTTGGCTGCCCCAAACTTTTAAGCTAAGTGAGCCTATGGTTTCCTTTCTCGATTAAACCCATTTGAGCTGACTTTTCCATCATTTGCAGCCGAGAGTCAGGAATAATCCGAGCACATTGTGCCCCAGGCTCTGGGTCAGGCAGCCTCTCTTGTTCCTATCCTGCTCCAGCTAGGCTCAGCTGCTTATCAGTCAGCTCCTGACCTGTTTGTGCACCCCACCTAATCACCTGCCCTGTCTCCCTCCTTGCCTCTCTGGGTTCAGGGTCCAGAGCCTCTGGTCAGCAGCCCTGTCTTCTGACTATTCCAGGCATCCTGGTCTGATCTTTCCCGCAGTGCCTCCTGTAACCGGTCTGACGTGCCTGTCATTTCCCCCACCCCCATTCCCCTTGAAGGCAAAGACTGGTTGGTTCTTTTCTTGCTGGTATGTAGTGAGCCATTAATTCTGTTTGGGCTAGTAACCAATTTACAAATAGATGTGGGTCCATTTCTGACTTCAAATTACAGAAGTAGCATTGCTTAACCAGGGAGGACCCAGTTGGATTTGGGGTAAGAATTCAGGCTAAGTGGGGCCTGAGCAGGGTAGTTATTTAGCTCATGAGTATTGGGGTGGAGGTGGTTTGACTGGACTTGGCCAGAGCCCTGGAGGAAGCCCCCTTCCTGTGATGGTTACTTGGCTCTCTCCAGACTTCAGCCCTTTCCATTCCTTCCATGGTTCAAGGGGTCTGTTGGAGCCATAGTGACATGGTCTGCACACAGGCACTGAGCCTGTCCTGTGTACATTGCTCGGTTCTGCTGGGTCTAGGGATTCTAGAAGCTGTCGACAGGGCCCAGTGGCCTGGTGAATCCCTCAGGCCCGCATTAGCCTGCACATGTCTTCTCCCTCCCTCGAGCCAGGCCTGGACAGATACTCCCCACCCACTCCCCCTACCCCCGTTTTTTTTTTTTTTTTTTTTGAGATGGGGTCTTCCTGTCACCCAGGCTGGTGTGCAGTGGCATAATTGGCTTACTGCAAACTCCACCTCCCCAGCTCAAGTGATCCTCCTACCTCAGCTCTCTGAGTAGCTGGGACCACAGGCACATGCCACCCACCCAGCTAATTTTTTGTAGTTTTTGTAGAGATGGGGTTTCACCATGTTGCCCAGGCTGGTCTCAAACTCCTGAGCTCAAACAATCTACCTGCCTCTGCCTCCAGAGTGCTGGAGTTACAGGCCAGACACTACCCTTAGCACATCCTCTGGACCTTAGCTCGAAGACTTCAGGTCCTTCTCTGCTGCTTCTACTTCGGTGACCTTGGAGCAGATCGCTTAATGTCTGCAAGCCTCAGTCTTTTTACCTGTGATATAGAGCTGGCATTGCCATCACCTGATGTTACCATCCTGTAGGGCTGAGGCGTGTTGAGTGCCTGGCACAATTCGTAGCCTCCATTTAGTCATCCTGATCCTGAGAATGCTTTTACTATCTCCTTGTGACAGCTGAGGAAAGGAGTTTGGGGTGTTGTCTTTGCCAGAGGCCATGTGGTTGGAAGTGGAGAGGTGAGGGTTTGAACTCCATCAATGATTCTGTCACCAAGCCCAGGTCATGAATCTCACTGAATCTAGTTACCAATCCTACTTCACAAACCAGAGGCTGGACATCATCCTTTGGTGTAAATCTTTATAGGGGACTATAGGGACTTTATCCTGGGGCCATAACAAAAATGGTTATGAGGGCAGCAGCGTCAGCTCCTACTGTGTGCTCACTCTGCGCTAAGAATTATCCCGTTTCATAGATGAGATAATTCAGGAAACTGGAGCATAGCCAGGTTAGGTCGCTGGCACTGCACAACTGTGAGCCCGACTCCTTGTGCCTTCAGAGCCTTTGCTTTCATCCAGAGATAACACTGTTGCCCATTATAGAGGGAAGTGGGGTGCACATGCAGCCAGTGCCACCTGAATTGGATGGTGCCCATCAAGCGCCTTGGGTTGCCTGTGCCTTGGGTGGAGAGCTGGGGACTCTGCTGTCTTTTTCCACCTCGGAAGTCGGGGAGGTTAGGTTGTACCTGAGCTGGTGTGGAGTACAGAGGGTCCCCTGTCCCTTCCTCAGCCAGACACTGTCTCCAATGTTTTTAAAGCCTTTGAGCCATGTCAGCTCCAGTTCATGAGATCTTTTCTTGTGGAGAAGAAGGGAGTCTTTTCATTTCTTATGGGTAGGTTAATGAATAGGTTTAACAATCAACTAGAAATCCTCTAAGCCTCTTCTCCCCTCCTCCCAAAGAAAGGGAGATGGAAAGAAAGAAAAGTATTTAATGTGTAAGAGTTTGGGGGTTAGACTTGGATTCGAATCTCAACAGGTCTGTCTCCAAGTTGTATGTCCTTGGACAAATCACATCAAATATTTGCTTATCAGTGCTATTAATACATTCTATAAAGTGAGGACGTCCCTATCCTACTAAAGGTAAACATTGCTGGATACCTAGTGGGTACTAAACATGTATAAGCCCCTTCTCGACTTTTCAGGAAGGAGCCAGGGGATATCATTCTCCTAGATGAGTTTGTAAATACTGAACTTTGATTTTCACAAATGCTGTTCTTTTTCAAGGATAGTCTTTCCTTTAGTGTCAGCAACGAGCAATTACAAGACATATTGCATAATTTACACATTTCTAAATGCTCCCTTGGGGGTAAACAGGAAGAAATTGGTTGTAGAACAAAATCCCAGATGTCAGGAAGGAGAGGCACACTTCCTTGGAAGAGGTACTTAGGCTGAAATCACAGTCAGGTTTAAAACCTGCCTAGACTTTTCCAAATCTCTCTATGCTGCAGTTGCAGATAGGGATGATTAAAATACAACTTTGTGCACATAAAACTGCCTTTCAATATTCAATATCCTTCCTGTGTAGAGACATACTTTAGAATTAACAATCGTGGCCAGGCACAGTGGCTGAAGCCTGTAATCCCAGCACTTTGGGAGACCAAGGTGGGAGGATTGCTTGAGGCCAGGAGTTTGAGACCAACTGTGGCAATATAGTGAGACCTTGTCTGAACTAGAAATCACAAAAATTAGCTGGTGGTGGTGGCACATGCCTGTATTCCCAGCTACTCAGGAGTCCAAGGTGGGAGGATCGCTTGAGCTCTGTAAGCTGAGGCTGCAGGGAGCCGAGATGACGCTACTGCACTCCAGCTCAGGCGACAGAGCGAGACCCTGTCTCAAAGAAAACAAACACAAAGTAAGATCTCCAGGATTTTACTGGACAGAAAAATGTTGATGTAATTGATACTTGGAACATATACCTTGCACACAAACATGTGGGCAGAATGGCCTTGGCAGGTAATCAAGACTAGACGTGAAGCCAGCATGTTGCTGTTTTATCTCTCCGGGCCTATCTCTCACCCCACCTCTCACAGCCTGCATCACCCTGCTGGCAGGAGCTCAGAGCTACTGTCATCCTCCTGGAAACTATTTATGTACCAAGAGGCGTAGACATGCTCGTGTCCTCTGACCCAGTAATTTTACTCTTGGAAGTTTATTTACAGGCTGAGCTTGGTGGCTCACACCTGTAATCCCAACACTTTGGGAGGCCAAGGTGGGAGGATCAGCTGAGGCAAGGAGTTCAAGACCAGACTGACCAACATAGCAAGACCTTGTCTCCATTTAATTCTTTTTTTTTTTTTTTTTAAGGAAGTTTATTTTTAAACAGCATGGGAGAAACTTCAGAATCATGGTGCATCCACAGAGTCAAATATCCTATAGCCGAAAGCATGATTCTGAAGGCTCTATGGAAAAATGGGCAGGCCTTGCTATGAGGGGGAAAGGAGTGGTTTTGTCAGTCAGGCACAACAAGGAAAGGCATCTGGATAGGCCAGTGCCTAAAAAACTAGAACCTGTTGGTTGGGGCAGGGGGAATGGGTTGGTTTGTTTTCCCCTATGCTCCATTGTCTTTTCAATTAAACTGTAAAAAACTGAAAATAAAAGTAGGCTGCTGTAGCTTGAAGAGCACTTGAGCACTATTGAGAGCAGTCAGCTGTGGAGTGGATTGCAGGCCTCTGTGTACTGCAATCAGTGGAGAGGATTATTTCCCCTCTCATGCGTTTCCAGAAGGTTCAGAGCAGTGGTGTGCAACACGACACTCCAGTCAAGGCCTCCAGTCATGTTCTTCGTGTTCCCAGAGGCCTGGGGTCCATCCCACCAGGACTGACGGGACATCACCTGGTTTTCTCCACACAGTGAAGCCACACCCCATGGCTCTGGTAAACACCCTGGAGTGTCCGAGCCTCTACCTTCCTCCCACCTGTTGAGGCCTGGGGGCCTACTGCCAGGATGCTTATTCTCTGTCCCTCCTTTCTCCTCAATCTCAAGTCCGACCCTGGCCATCTTCCTCTTGGTCCCGCCCCTTCCACACTGATAAGCAGATGACACCACTGTCACTTCACATCCTTCGGTGGTTTTCCATCCTTAGAATAGATGCCCACACTCCTTATTGTCATGATCTACACATGCTACAGGCCTTGGGCTCTTCTTTCCTTTCTCAGCTCAACTTGAACGCTCTCCCTCATTCTTGTGTGAGAACTTTCTCCCTCATCCAGTTCTTGTGACAGTCAGACTTCTTCAGGCCTCTCCTGGCCACCCATTGTATAGCGCCCATCCATGCCCTCCTGCTGTCACACTGCGTTCAGCCTTCCATGTCATGGCACACTTAGGAAACAGTGGCATCCACAGGGTGCAGTGGGTAAATTGGAGGCGATACTAAGGGAAAGTGCAAGTGCTGTTTCTTCCATAGAAGTTATATCAAAAGACTGGGCACGGTGGCTCATGCCTGTAATCCCAGCACTTTGGGAGGCCGAGGTGGGTGAATTATCTGAGGTCAGGAGTTCGAGACCAGCCTGACCAACATGGAGAAACCATGTGTCTACTAAAAATACAAAATTAGCCAGGCGTGTGGCACATGCCTGTAATCCCAGCTACTCGGGAGACTGAGGCAGGAGAATCACTTGAACTCGGGAGACGGAGGTTGCAGTGAGCTGAAATTGCGCCATTGCACTCCAACCTGGGCAACAAGAGCGAAACTCCGTCTCAAAAAGAAAAAAAAAAAAGAAATTTAAAGGAAAATAAAATACAGGGTGTTAGGGAACATAGTCAATACTGAACTTGTATTGAATAACATTTTTATCATTGTTTTTAGAGACAAGGTCTCGCTTATTATTGTTACTATTTTTTAGAGATAGGGTCTTGCTCTAAAATCTCTAGTTGCCCAGGCTGGAGTGCAGTAGCACAATTATAGCTCGCTGCAACCTTGAGCTACTGGGCTCAAGGGATCCTCCTGCCTCACACTCCCAAGTAGCTAGACTACAGGTGCGAGCCCACGCCTAACTAGTTTTTGTAATTTTTTTGTAGACATGGTCTTGCTGTGTTGCCCAGGCTGGTCTTGAACTCCTGGCCTCAAGTCTTCCTTCCACCTTGACCTCCCAAGGGTTGGGATTACATGTGTGAGCAGCCGCACCCGGCTTGAATAACATTACTGAAATAACGTTGCCTTTTTCTTTTTTTTTTTTTAAAGAGCACTTGTGCTCCAGAATATCACTTTTATGGGTTAGGGTGTGGGTTTTGTTTTGTTTTTGTTTCTGTTTTGCTTGACTTTGATAATTGTTGTGGAGAAATTTTGTTTGCACAAGAAGGTAATAAAACTTAGAAGCATTTTTTTAGTAAACATTCAAAAATTTATGAGTTGGCATTTCTAAAGAATCTAGATTCTTTACTCTTTCCATTTATATGTAATGTTGAAATACAGTAATGCAAATGGACCTCAGTTTCATTCAGACTCTAAGTATTTCAAAATAATGAAGCTCTAATTTACATAAGGCATCTACTAAGGTGTAGACAATAGTATGCTGGTGAAAGTTTGACAATCAGCTCAGAAAAATTAAAAAAGTATCCGTACACATACATGTATATGCCTGTAAGTTTATGAGTTTTACTGATATAAAGGATGGGTGGCATATAATTTGCAAATAATGAAATCTACAAAATTGTTGTCAGTTCCACATAACCAGTTGCTTCTCACCATCTGCATCCATTGATTTTTGCTAAGCTTTTGTATCGACTTATGATTGGTTTTGACATGACTTTGGTTGATATCTTTATTTGGTTGGTTTTTTGTTTTGTTTTATTTTTATGAGATAGAATCTCACTCTGTCACCCAGACTGGAGTGCGATGGTGCAACCTCCACCTCCTGAGTTCAAGTGATTCTTGTGCCTCAGCCTCCCAAGCAGCTGCGACTACAGGTGTGCACCACCACACCCAGCTAATTTTTTTGTATTTTTAGTAGAGACAGGGTTTCACCATGTTGACCAGGCTGGTCTTGAACTCCTGGCCTCAAGTGATCCCACCTGCCTCGGCCTCCCAAAGTGCTGGGATCACAGACATGAGTCACTGCACCCAACTTGTTCAGTATCTTTATTTGTATTAATGAGTCAAGTGATGTCTTTGCCGAATTGGATAATAGTTTTCAGATGTCTATACTATAAGAATATTTTCCCAGTTGTTTTTGTTATTCCCAATGTAATGACTTCAGGCATGACACACTTTTTGAGTTTAATTGCATTATTAACATTTTCTCCATCACTTTCTTTCTTTTTTTTTCTTCCTAGTTTAATAAGGAGTTGTTTATTTTGAGGAAAAAAGATCCCAAACATCAGGCTGTTCACAAAAATAACCCACAGTATCAACTTTAGAAAACAAATCTTGAGACTTTAACACTAATTATTTTTCTAGAGGATGCGTTTGACATGCCAACTCTCATTCACAGAAATACACGTTACATTTGTGTTGAACTGCCCCATACAGCACACTAATGTTGGAGTGTAACACACACACTTCTGAGCCAAAGGTGCTTTCAGGAGCTGCTCAACTAAATGACATTGCCTTTGCAGTTAGGGAAGCAACTACTGAACTTACGTATGAATGAAAAGAACTGTACTCTTTGCATAACAAGAGATTATTTTGGAGACAGTTGATAAAAACCATACATCCTTTTTATTGTTAAGTCATAAAGAGGTATCAAAATTAAAAGCAAAAATTACAGGGTAAGACCTAACAAAACTACCAGGAGCGTCAAAGGAAGTGAAAATGGGACTAAGCACAGGGAAATATGAATTAATAAACATGGGAAGGACAAGGATGGGGAGAACAGTGAGCATGTGCTGAAGATACTAGGGGAGAGGATCTGGTGAAAAATTTGATCTTAGACAAGCACCTAGGTAAAGAAGTAATGGGATAAGATTTCTAAAAACCCCACTATGTACTTAAGAGTCTTCCTCGTCATTGGCACTGTCTCTGTCATCCTCTCCTTCCTCAGCGTCTTTTTCATCATCCTTGATCAACTCAGCTGGTCATCTGCCATCTTCATTATCATCATCATCCAGTAGGTCCCCTCCTCAGCAGAGTCATCTGCACCCCTCTCAGACTCCATCTTCACATGAGTGTCATCTTTCTTCACGGAGCTGCTGCTCTGCTCCTCTTCTGACTTATCATTCTTCATTTCTACTGCTTGTTTGCTCTGTTGCTTTTCTGTTTTTTCCAGGTTTTCCAGAAGAGAATCCACTTTTTATTTTATCTGGGTCAGCTCCTTCTTAATGGCCTGAAGGTCATCTCCTTTCAACTTTCCAGACTTGGAAAATCCCACTGTCCACTCTTAGAATTGAAGCCACTTTTGCCCCTTCGTAGAGTGTTTCCTGATACATGCTGACATTTCAAGGGCACGACAGCCCAAGCAATAGGAGGAGGAGGTAAACGTGCTGGGTAACTGTACATCCTATCATAATAATCCCATTGAAAGTCATAGTCCAAGTCAAAAGAGGAGCCGTACATCTCCACTGCAGAGGGTTTCACACCTGCTTTTCCTTGGTTCACTTTTGGCTCTGCAGCCAGGTTATTATCTAAAACCTGGCCAGAAATCAGTCTGCCATCCTCTCCTGCTACAGCAGCCCGGGCATTTCTCTCATTAACATATTGAACGAAGGCAAAGCCCTTATGAACAGAGCGGCCCACAATTTTGCCATACTTCGAAAAGATTGCCTCCACATCAGATTTCTTGACCCCAAGAGTGTTGAGATTCCCAGTGAACACACGGGAGTTCATGGAGCGAGTATCTGTCTTGTTGGTAATGTAGCTGGCCATTGTGTTTGATGATAAGGTTTCTCACAAAGCCAAAAATGTAGCTGAAGATCAAAAAAAATTTCACTGTACATTTGCCACGTAGTACACACCAAGTTGCATCATTATGTTTAAAATGTCTTTATAAAATCAATTTTGGAGTGGGAATGTGTGTGTTCTGGAAGGGTAGGGAAGGGAAGTTAAAAATCAAAGCTGAGCTCCAGTGAGTAGGGATGGGGTTCGCCTTGCTGCCCAGGAGGGAGGAGCGAGAAGAGATTCGATTCTGAGTCTCCTATTCCTGGTTCTACGTGGAGAAGCTGACTGCTGCTCGAGGTCGGCAACCTCTCCATCACTTTCTTAAGTCTGAACCCCAGGAGTTGACAAACTTTTGTAAAAGGCCAAATAGTAAACACTTCCAGCTTTGCAGGCCATGTGGCCATAGAGT
Source organism: Plecturocebus donacophilus (assembly GCA_004027715.1). Lineage (NCBI taxonomy): Eukaryota > Metazoa > Chordata > Mammalia > Primates > Pitheciidae > Plecturocebus > Plecturocebus donacophilus. The sequence goes on from PVKP010002353.1 coordinate 47,045, forward strand.
CTCTGTTGTACTGCTGCCTTTGTAGCACACAGGCAGCCATAGACAGTATGTGAGTGAACGAGCATGACTGTGTTCCTGTAAAACTTGATGTGGTTGTCCAGGCGCAGTGGCTCATGCCTGTAATCCCAGCGCTTTGGGAGGCCGAGGTGAGCAGATCATGAGGGCAGGAGATCAAAACCATTGTGGCCAACATGGTGAAACCCCGTCTCTACTAAAAATACAAAAAAGTTAGCTGGGTGTGGTGGCACACACCTGTAGTCCCAGCTATTCGGGAGGCTGAGGCAGGAGAATTGCTTGAACTCAGGAGGTGGAGATTGCAGTGAGCCGAGATCATGCCACCACACTACAGTGTGGGCAACAGTGAGAGACTCCGTCTCAAAAAAAAAACAAAAAACAAAAAAACTTGATGTAGTTAATTTATGTCAGTGTTACTTTTACCTCAGTGAACAATATGTCAAATAAAAAAAGTGAAACCTCTATTTACAAAAACACATGAAGTTATGGAATGACCCAGGCGTTTGCATATTTCTAGTTTGGAGCCCATAAAATCAAGCCCTGATTTATAGTGTTTGCCAGTTTCCGTGGTGTAAGTACTCACACCATGGCTGGTTTGAGGTCGCTAGCATGAGGTCACTGATTGTGAGTTTTGGAAGAGATACTCAGTAGCACAGCATTTCCTCCATACTCACACAGTAGTCATGAATAACCTCAGAAACCTAGATAGTACTACGTTTGGTAAAATAAGTAAGAAGTGATGAGTTTTGAGTACCATGTCCTCCTTTGTTCTTAATAGAACTTTTTGTCAGCTTATATAATATAATTGTTAATAATGGCTCCTTTGATACCTGAAAGTGTCACCACGGGCTGACTCTCTCAGGAGAGCTAGCATGAGCGGGCTCCTGCCCACGCCTGGGTGGAATCGCTGCCCCCTAGCTGCCTTGGATGCCAAAGGGCTCGCAGCCCCAGAAGAGGATATGTATTGGAATATGTGCGGACGGAAATCTGGCTTGGGCCTGGAGCCTTCCCCACCAGGGCCCTGGTGCCCCTTGGCCTGCTTGCAGGGCTTCAGCGACAGACAGGCTCCTCGTCAAGAGGGATAGTTCTCATGGTCGTAGTTTCCCATTGTCCATGCCTAGCACCCCTCATTGGCTCACGAGGAGCCAGCTGCCCTGATGGGGAGGCGGGGTCATCGTGCAACTTGCTCTAGATCAGGGGTGTCCAATGTTTTGGCTTCTCTGGGCCACATTGGAAGAATGTTTTGGACCACACATAGAACACACTAACTATAGCTGATGAGCTTTAAAAAAAAAAAATCTTACAATGTTTTAAGAAAGTTTACCTATATTCCCAGGAGATAAATAGCAGCTGAGACCTGGTACAGTGGCTCACACCTGTAATCCCAGCACTTTGGGAGTCTGAGACAAGAGGATCATTTGAGTCCAGAAGTTTAAGACCAGCCTAACCAACATTGGAGACCCTGTTTGTAAAAAGGTGACTGAATGAATTTTTGTGTGTCTGCAGCAGTTCCATTGTGCAGCCCAGGTGGGTTTGGGTTCCCACCCAAACCTACAAAGGTTTTTCTGATGCCAGACACCAACATTGCCTCTTGGTGTGTGCCAGGCACCCTACCCTTGGAAAACGGGCAGCCCTGTCTCAGTCTGCTCCCCTCCCAGACGGTGGCAGTCACTGTTGCTAACTTCATCACTAGGCCATCAAAAATCTCTCTAGGTTTCAGCACGGCTAATGCCACATTTTCTTCTTATCCGCCCCTCCCCTCCAAAAAAAGGGAAACCCTCCTTCAGTGTGTGTGTGTGTGTGTGTGTGTGTGTGTGTGTGTGTGTGTGTGTTTATTTTTATTTTTCTGAGATGGAGTCTCGCTCTGTCACCCAGGCTGGAGCGCAATGGCATGATCTCAGCTCACTGCAGCCTCCACCTCCCAGCTTCAAACAATTCTCCTGCCTCAGCATCCTGAGTAGTTGGGATTGCAGGCATGCACCACCACACCCAGCTAATTTTTGTATTTTTAGTAGAGACAGGGTTTCAGCATGTTGGCCAGGCTGGTCTCGAACTCCCGACCTCAGGTGATCCTCCTACCTCAGCCTCCCAAAGTGGTGGGATTACGGGTGTGAGCCACTGTATCTGGCCCCATTGTCTTCAGGCTGCTTTGTGCTGACTGTGCTGGCCTCATTTATGGGGCCTTACAGTCTCCAAAGAGTCAAGAGTCAAGGCAGCTTGTCCTGCTGGCCACAGGGCCTGTCTCCTGACCTCACCTGCTGCCAGTGGACCCAGTCGTGTGAATTCCAGATGACCCACTCAGGGCTTGGTGGATCTGCAGGTTGGCTGTGTCCGGCTGCCTGGTGCAGCAGTGATCTGATGCTCTATCCCTTGGCAGGCCTGAGTTTGAGTGAAGGAGGAAGGGGGAAAACTGGCCTGTCTGGTTGACAGATTTGCCATGCATGAATATCTGCACACAGTGATACAGAGCTTCGGCTCTTTGTAACCAGGAGTTCAATAAGAAGACAACTGTAAAAAACCACTTTGTGACCGGCAGGGTGCTGTGCAGCCTCAGCTGGTCATTTTCAAGGATCACCCATTTACAGGACGAACACTGAAGCCTCTTCCTCCCAGTGCCGTGGGGTCTGCCTGACAGTCCCCCCCTTGCCCAGCATCTCCCGCCTGCGTCCTCCTTCCCCTGTGTCTGCACCAAGCTGTGTCTCCCACCCTGTTCACCGGAGCCTCTCCTCTCTTTTTGTCTAGTGCCGCCTGCCTGGGCAATAGAGAGCTGCTCCTGGCAGGGTGCCCTGTGCCTGTCCCCTCTCCTGCTGCTCTGACTGTGTGCAGTGGGTAGGGGGTAGCCTGGCCCACACTACCTGCCCCAGGTGGATGGTGGCCCCAGGTGCTGCTGCCACTCTCTGTTCTATCCATTTCTCTTTTTCATGGGCTTTGTTCATGTATGTGGTCACTGATGGCCTTCAGCCCTCATCTCAGTCTGGGAACCCCCTTTGGCCTCATAAATGTCCTGCCCACACTGGTCTCTCAAACTCAGGGCATTAAAAACCATACTTAGGGACTTTCCTCTCAGCTGTCTTTCTGATTCTGCCTGCAACAACGTAAAAATTGCCTTTAGTGAGGTCTAATTTACATACAGTACAATGCACCTATTTCAGGTGTACATTTGGCAGTGGAAGTCCCTCATTTAACACTGATGTCTGTCTTGCTTTCACGTTTGTCTTTTTATTGAGTTCTGTGCTACATTTTGATGCATTTTGACAAATTCGTATACCCGTGTAACTACCCCAGTTGAGGTGTAGAATATTTCCGTCACTTAAAAAGTCCTCCCTCCCCCCACTGAGGGGCTACCATCAGTCCCCAGTTCACCCTACCATTGGGACCACACTGGCACTGCTGGTAGGTGCCTTCAAGTACTGCAGGTTGGTGTTGATTTTCTCACATGTGATGGGAGATGGGATAATAGCACTCATATGAGCAGCTGAGGCTCAAAGAGGCTTAGGACAGACACATATTTTTGTGATCCCCAACCTAGCTGTGTGGACATGTATCACCTTGGGCAGACATCCAATTTCTCTGAGTATCCACATCTGTAAAATGTCCCTCCCTCCACCCCAGTCCAGCTCTAGGATTCTGTGGGCCTGTGTCTTTATAGAGGTGGCACTGACTGTGGCTCCCAGGGTTAGAGGTGGCAGAGTCACTGTGAGTCACTCCCTGCCCCCTTTAGCTAGGGTGACTGTGCATCTTATCCAGATCAGGATACTTTCAGATGTTTGAGGTGCCATTAAAAATGACAGTAACTGGTGTCACCTAGCAAACCTGGCCTAGGGTTGCCTTCTGCAGCCCAGTGTCTCTGAGGTCCTTGTGTACAGTCCTTAGAACCAGCCTCCCCCATGCAGAATGGAATCTAGGTGGCTCATGGTCTTCGAAGTGCCCTAGGACCCAGCCTCAGCCAGCCTGCACATCCAGTCATGGCCCTGCAATCATAGGCATTCCTGAGCTTAATCCTTCAGCCTAATATGTTTCTTTTCTTTTTGTTCTCACTGACTTTTCAGTACACAAGCAATAAATACATCTTCCTTTAAAAATTAAAATGTCTGAGTTACAGCTAAAGGCCCCCTTTGACCTCTGTCCCTGATGCAGTTCTTCTGTCCCTCTGGAGAGGACCCGTGTCACTAGCATAGTGTCCATTCTCCTGCGCTGTGCAGGCATGGCCCAGAGCACTGGACCATACTGTGCGTGTGGCTTTTCAGTCAGTTCTGGCACACAGTGCAGTCACTCTACACCTAGCTCACCGCCCTCCACCATGTGTCCTAACTTTCTGTGCTTGGTTACACGTGGGTCTAGCTCATTCCTTTAACTGCAGCTTAGCATTCCCTGCTAGGAGCCGCTTCATGATCATGGCTTCCAGAGTTTTGCTAATGAAATGTGTTTTGCAGATATTCCTGTGAATGTCTCCCTGTGTACCCAGGGGAGCCTCTACTCCGTGCTTAGGTCTGCCAGGCAGGGAAAATGCTGGGTGGTAATTTTCGCAATGGCAGATAATGGAGGGGAATCTTCTGTGGGTGCCCTTACAGGCAGAGGCACCCTTCCATAGGTACCTCTTCCATGGTTCTGCACAGAGCCTGTATTCATAGGATGTGCACTCCAGCCTCTCTGCACTGCCTGGAGTCTCACAGAGCCAGAGGCCCTTCCCTGACACCCCAGCTCCTCTGGTCCCCCACTGCTTTGCTTGAACAGCAGGGGTCGGGTGTGTGAGCTGGTGTGGGCTCCAAGAGGCCTGCGGGGCTGAGCCTGGGGAGAGTACCTGTTACATCTGTCCCCCACATACCGGGATAGGCAGTGTTGGGGCCCTGCTATTGACCGATGGGGAGACTGTGGCTGAGGTCCATTCCCCAGGATCTCCCCATAGCTCCTGCAGATCTGGCATTAGCATTCAGAAAGGCCCTTGATACATCAGCATAGTGTGGGAAGTTAACAGGAAAAGAAAAGAAATTTTTTTTAAAAAGCCCTCAAGTACTCATGAGCAGTCATGGCTTAACAGTGGCCTAGAGGTGATTTTTTCCTTGCTTGCCATTGCAAAGATTGAGAGCCACCTCCAGCTGGCTGGCACTTGACTGTGTGCCTTGCAAGTTCTCACACATGGCCATCTGATCCCTTCCACAACCCCACCAGGAAGTGATGTTCATGCTTATCTTAGAGAAATACAGCTTGCTCACAACCTCAGGAGGAGGTTTTCCTATTCTCATTTCTAAGCCCAGCCCCTCACTTCTTGGGCTCCCCTGTCCGTGTATTTGCACGTGAGGCTGCTGTTAGCGTCAGGGCCCTGTGCAGGAGGAGCAGAGGGCACAGGAGCCACCTGAGATGCCTGAGGGAGAGTGGTCCTGGCAGGAGGACCTCTTAGGAACTCAGGCAGCAGGGGCTCTGCCAGGGTCCCATCGGTGTTTTTGTTTTTTTAATTGTGGTAAAATACACATCCCATAAAACTTAACCATCTTAACCATTTTTAAGTGTACAGTTCAGCAGTCTTACTCACTGAACATAGTTGTGTGGTCATCATCACCATCCATCTCCAGGACTCTTCATCTTGCAAAACCAACTCTGTTCCCAGTCAACACTCGCCTCCCTCCCCTTCCCCAGCCCTGGGTGCACCCACTGTTCAACTTTCTGCCTCTCTGATTTTGTTTAACAACCGAGTAGGAGTGGAATTGTGCAGTATTTTTCTGTGTGACTGGCTTATTTCACTCAGCATAATGTCTTCAGTCTTCATCTGTGTTGTTGCATGTGTCAGGATTCCCTTCCTTTTTAAGGCTGAATACTGTCCTGTTGGGTAGATATATCACACTTGGCTTATTCATTCATCCATCCCTGGACACTTAGGTTGCATACACCATGGCAGATATTGCTGCTGTGGACATGGGTGTGCACATATCTATTCACATCTCTGTTTTTGGTTCTTTTGGGTACATAGCCAGAAGTAGAATTGCCCGTAGCTGTTGTTTCTAAGTTTGGAAGGTTGTAGGGGGTGTGGCATTCAGGAACCCATTCAGTGGCGATTGAGGGGAGAGGAAGTGGAGATGGCTTCTGGTTCCAAGCTGTGTGCAAGGTGAGGAAGACCATCCGCCTGGGCCTACCTCCAAGTGCTCAGGGTTGCTGTGAGAAGGAGCGAAGTGCCCATTTCAGTCACATTTCTCTGTCTTTGAGGAGAAGCTGTGTCTTCCAGTCGGCACCATTTTTTTCCCTCATGGTCAATTATACACTGCAGTGTGGTGATCTGCGGGAAGTCCGTGCTCAGAACTTTCCATAGGGAGTGAATGAACCAGCAGTTGCACGTCAGTAGGATGGGCTGACGGTGGCTCCCTGGTGTTGGGCTGTAGATGTCGCCCCATCCATTCCCCGGCACCCCTGCAAGCACACAGCCTTCCTCTCCCACCAGCCGAGTGGTGGGCTCCACAGCCTGCCCTCAGTCCTCTCTCTCTTGGTACCCTGTTCTTTCCCACGGCCACGTCCCTTACTGACCCTCACTATGTCACTGCCTGAGGCTGGCCAGCGCCATGGAGCTGTCTCCCTGCCTTAGCTGTGAGTTTGCTTCTGCACAGCAGAATGAGCTATTTAAAATGACAGTCTGACCCTGTCACTCCCTGAACTGAGCATTGCCCGGGATGGCCTGCCAGGAAGTGTCACCACCTCATCTGGCACTCTGCGCATGCTGCGCTGCTCTGTGCCTGGCCTTTTACTTGTGTTGGTCCCGGGTCCTTGCCTTCCCTTACTAAGTAGGAGTCCTCGGGGCAGGCTAGGAAGTCTCCTCGAAGACTTCCTCTGTCCCTCTCCTAGGGGCTGCACAGCATCCTGAGTGTCACGGCCCTGCCAGCTACACCCTTTGAAGCTCTCTTATCACATGGCTGCTAACTGGCCAGGCCAGAAGCACCTTCAAGGCCATAGCCGTGCTTTATCTGTGTGTTGCTGTGAGTGGCAGCTGAGAGTGTGGTAAAACAACCAGTGCTTAGGCTGGGCACAGTGGCTCACACCTGTAATCCCAGCAGTTTGGGAGGCTGAGGTGGGCAGATCACCTGAAGTCAGTAGTTTGAGATAGCCTGACCAACATGGGGAAACCCCATGTCTACTAAAAATACAAAATTAGCTGGGCGTGGTGGCACATGCCTGTAATCCCAGCTACTTGGGAATCTGAGGCAGGAGGATCGTTTGAACCCGGGAAGCATAGGTTACAGTGAGCCGAAGTCGCCCCATTGCACTCCAGCCTGGGAAATGAGCAAAACTCCATCTCAAAAAAAAAGAGCCAGTGCTGGTAATAGGCTGCCTGGGCCCCATACCTAGCTGTGTGACTTCGGGTAGATTAGCTGACCTCTCTGTGCCTTAGCTGCTTATAAAAGGGAGTGATCATTTGTAGAGCTTGGCGTAAGAGTTTTTCTTTTTTTGAGACAGTCTCTTGCTCTGTCATCCAGCCCAGAGTGCAATAGCGCAATCTCGTCTCACTGCAGCCTCAACCTCCTGGGTTCAAACGATTTTCATGCCTCAGCCTCCCCGGTAGCTGGAACTGTAGGTGTGTGCCACCACATCTAGCTAATTTTTGTATTTTTAGTAGAGATGGGATTTTGCCATCTTGGCCAGGCTGGTCTTGAACTTCTGGCCTCAATTGACCCACCCACCTAAGCCTCCCAAAGTGCTGGGATTATAGGTGTCAGCCACTGCACCCAGCCAAGAATTTCTTAATAAGTAGAATAGTGCCTGATTGGCCTCACTGAGGTGTGAAGAACCAGCTCTTCCTAGTCCATCTTCAGCAGAGCTCCTACAGCAAGCATGAGGGCCTGTGGGATTCTCTTTGGGAGTAACGGATTGGGGAGGAGGATCCCAGAGGACTCATCTTTTGTTTGGGGTTAGTGTAGGAGGTGCAATTCAAGGCAGTCTTGGAGGCCACCAGCAGGAGGCTGAGAACCTGGGGAGCTGATAAGGGCTTAGAAAGTGACGCTGAGGCGGCCACATGTGGTGACTCACGCCTGTAACCCCAGCATTTTGGGAGGCCGAGGCTGGTGGATCATGAGGTCAAGAGATCGAGACTATCTTTGCCTACATGGTGAAACCACGTCTCTACTAAAAATACGAAAATTAATCAGGCATGGTGGTGCGCACCTGTAGTCCCAGCTACCTGGGAGACTAAGGCAGGAGAATTGCTTGAACCCGGGAGGCAGAGATTGCAGTGAGACAAGATTGTGCCACTGCACTCCAGCCGGGGTGACAGAGCAAAACTTCGTCTCAAAAAAAAAAAAAGTGAGGCTTATGCTTCCTCACAGGGCCTGTGGGGTCTTTGGAGACACAGGGAGGTCAAAGTCTGGTGGTATTAGCAGATGTGCAGCTGGATGGGGAGATTGTTGGGCATACCTGAAAAGGAGAAGGCAGGCCCCCCTGCACCCTAGTGATGTGTGAAGCTCCAGGTAAAAGTGGATTTTGAGTCTAGATCCTGCTTCAGGGCCAGGGGTCCGGTCATTAATCAGTGTTGATGAATCACGAGAGCGGGTATTTGGTATCTGCTCTCCTTTCCTCAGCCTGGCATGATCCCATGGCTGTGCCAAGAGGAGGTGGAAGTAGAGCCCGTGCAAGGCTGTGCGAAGCAGGAAGGGGCTGCTGCAGGGACCTGTGGCAGGAAGGCCCAGGGAGGATCTGGGGAGGGCACACCACAGGCAGGGGACGAGCTCCTGGGCTCCTGGTGGGCCCCGGCCTGTGGTGGCCTGGCGTTGGCCAGCTGGCTGCCTGCTGACTGCCTGTCATAGCCTGTCCCCCATCTCACAGGTGGGTGCTTGGCAAGTGTGTCCTCACCCCATATTAGGCACCAGAGGGGGAGAGGGTAGAATTTGCATCCATCTAGGTCTAACTTTTGAGGCTTCTGTGGCAAGCGGTTAGTGCCCTTTGGTGGTGAGACCGCTACGTCAGGCCCCACGGCAGATGCTTTGCACACAGCCTCTCTCCTGTCCTCAGAGTACTTGTGGGCTCAATGGCATTGTCCTCTGTACAGGTGTGTCGTGGGGTGTACAGAGGAGTGGCTTGCTCAGCCGCACTGCAGGTTGCTACAGAGGACCCCCAGTTCCAGCTCCAGGCCGGCAAAGTAGGGGAGCAGTGTGACAAGGGCTGGCGATGAGGGAATCCACTAAGGCTGGGCTGCTCCTGGGGGAGGGACGCAGCAGTGAGGGTGATCAGGAGTCAGAGGGTAGGAATGTATCAGAGCCTTAGGACTTCTTTTCTGGCATCTCCCACAAAATATCACCCCCTTTTCATATGGGATTCCAGGTGACAAAAACTTGTATTTAAGGGAGCATGGGCGGCTCTTCCCTGCAGCTGCTCCTGGGTCCTGCACATCTGCTACCTGCAGGTCCTGAGACACCACACATCACATGTACTCCGTGTTTGTGAGAGGCATGGCATTTGTTTAGGATGGCCAGAGTCTGCAGCTCATGTGATTTGAAGGGGCTGCTGATGAATAAAGCAAAGCATGTGGGCTAGAGGATCCATGTTTCCCGCCATAGAGAAGGACTTTATGGGTTTGTAGGTGAGCATGTTTTATTTTGATAGATATGTATCTATTTTAATGGGTACTAGGAAAAAGTATAATCCACCAAATAGCACCCAAGTCCAGATATTATTGCTTAAGACAAGAGTGAAGTAGAAAAGAAATGGAAAGGGCAATCAAAACAATTTGATGGCATTTGGAGCCCTGCCTGACAGCAGTCTCTCCCCTAGGCTTCCTCCCACACCAGCGTGAGGACACATGAGGCCCTCCAGGAGCTGTCAGGTGGAGGACAGGTGTCCCCCAGCGGGCAGGGGCAGGGAGGCTCAAGAAGTTTGACCGGTGGGACTATGTATTTGATCTCATTTGTTTCCCCAGTACATGTACTGTGTTTTTTATTACTTTTATTTATTGTAGCCATTAGATCTTTCAGCAACATTCTTCCAGTTTTCAGCTGCTGGTGAACTCATTATATTTGATGTCATCATAGCACATTTTCTCCCTTACAGTTTGTCCTAAAGCTTATGACATATGATGGGTACAGCATAGCAAGCCTGATGCACCAGTGCCACAAGTGAGGTCTTCAGTGGCCCAGGGTCTGGACCTGTGGGGTGGCAAGACTGGGACTGTCTGCTGGCTATGGAACTTGTCAGGGGGTGTGCAGGGGAACCGCAGTTGTTGACGTGACTTCTCAACTGTAGCAAAAGTAGTGGGGTTTTTTTGTGTGTTTTTTTTTGTTTTTTTTTTTGCTGTATTGCTGGGAGAGAACAGTACTGGATGCCAAATGGGGCAGTTCATGCCACCAGCAAGTGCTGCTGGGTTAAGGAGAACAATGCGATGGGGTGCATTTGGGAGGCAGGCTGGGGTGACGCCATCATGTCACCAGAACCCACGTGGGACCTGAGTCAAGGGGCAGTCTGTGTTTGGACATGTTGGGGCTGGGGTCAGCCTGGGCTCTGGAAGCTCCAGGGAGGTAAATTTTTTTTTCTTTTTCTTTTTCTTTTTTGAGACGGAGTCTCTGTTGCCCAGGCTGGAGTGCCGTGGCACGATCTCAGCTCACTGCAACCTCCGCCCCCTGGGTTCAGGCCATGCTCCTGCTTCAGCCTCCCAAGTAGCTGGGATTGCAGGTGTGCATCACCTCGCCCAGCTAATTTTTGTGTTTTTAGTAGAGACAGGGTTTTGCTATGTTGGCCAGGCTGCTCTTGAATTGCTGACCTCAGGTGATCCACCTGCTTTGGCCTCCAAAGTGCTGGGATTACAGGTGTGGGCCACTGCGCTGGGCCAGAGAGGTAATTTGAAAACAGCCTTAGAGGCTGAGCACAATGGCTTGCGCCTGTGATACCAGCACCTTAGGAGAGTAAGTTGGATCATCTGAGGTCAGGAGTTCAAGGCCAGCCTGGCCAACATGGTGAAACCCTGTCTCTACTAAAAATACAAAAAAATTAGCTGGGTGAGGTGGTACACACCTGTAATCCCAGCTACTTATGAGGCTGAGGGGAGGATGGCTTGATCCCAGGACGCAGAGGTTGCAGTGAGCTGAGATCACATGCCACTGCACTCTATCCTGGGTGACAGAGTAAGACCCTGCCTCAAAAACAAACAAAAAACCAGCCTTAGAAAGTGGCCGGCTCTGACGTGATGAGAACAAAGGAAGGCTTTCTGCTGGGAACCAGGAGAGAGAGGGTGGACTCGGGACAGTGTTGAGTGTGCCTTCTTTAATGTTTTCCCATGGTAAACTTTGCAAACAAGCTCAACCTGGTGCTCACCCAGGCAGGACTGTCTCAGTGTGTTGTTTCTGATATCTGATCTTAAATATTACCTGTTTAGGAAGGGCAGCGTGAAACAACAGTGGTAAGTTGACTTCTTGCCTCAAGAGGTGCTACTGAAATAAACTAGAAAAATAGGAATGTTGGAGAATGTGTCGTAATGGGATTTGATATGTAACAGCATCAGGAGAGCCCTTAGTGGGTCCTGGACTGCCTGTGAAGCAGGGGAAATTTAATTTGCTTTTGAGGCTGTCCCAAATTGAGATTGTTGTCAGCTGGCAGTGCTGGGCACAGGGACATGGGACTGACAACTGAGGTTGTCATCTCAGGCTACAGCTTTTGTACTGTACACGTGTCCTAGAAGAACCTCGAGCTCCTAGATAAGGATCTAGGCTCTGCCACATGGCCATGTCTTGGCCATATCTGGTGGACACGCTGAGGGGCTCAGGCTCAGTGTTCTCATGAGCCTGGAGGGTATTGTTACCCTCTAGCATCTGTCACCCTCTGACCATGTGGGCATGGTCTATGAGATATAGGACTCCGTGGTTCATTGGTGGTCTTCTTGTGAGGTTGGGATATGAACTGCTGCAAGTTGGCCCACCTCATTCATGGCCATTTGTTTGCAACTTTGGGGCTGTGGCACAGTGCTGTGCAAGGGCCACAGGCTGGGAAGCCATCACATGGAAAGGGCTAGGCTATAGAACCCCGACCAGGGCCTCACTTTGCCCAGGACTCCTGGAGGAGTCTCAGAAGACCTTACCCAGGTCCTGTTCCTCCTTTTCCTTTGTGGAGTGGGGAAGGGAGCATTATGGGAGAGGAGCTAGACCTGCTCATCCCTCTTCCACTTCAAGCCCGCATCCTGCCCGACATCCCAGGAACATCACCAACCCTGTGCCAGCATACTCCCGAAGGAACGTAACCTGCTTCAGGTAGGGCAACAATGGCATTGACACATGCCTGTCTGAGTTAGAACTGGGCATGGGGGGTGTAGCCAAGTTCTCTGTGCATCTCTCTATGCAAGAAGGTGGCCCACGCATGTGCTCGATGGCTAATGCTGTGGTCAGCAGTTGTGGGCAGTGTGGCTGCAATGCCAGTCCTAGGAAATTGTTTATGAATGTCTGCGCCAGATCCTCTCTCACCTGCTGGCCTTCACATTTGGAGACATACTGTCATACCTGTGCGGAGTCAAGAGAAACATAAGGAGGGCAGGATAACAGCTCAGACGCCGCGTGGGGTTGCTTTCCGGGACCCTTGGCAGAGCACAGCAGATGTAACTCTGCTTTCTCCTTCTCTTTTGTAATGGAGTCATTGCACTGTGGCAGCCAAGAGCTAAAAACAGTTGAGGCATAGCTAGGCACAGTGGCTTGCCTATAATCTTAGCACTTGGGGAGGCTGAGGCAGGAGGATCACTTGAGCCCAGGAGGTCAAAGCTGCAGTGAGCCGGCACAATGGTGCCACTGCACTACAATCTGAGCAACAGAACAAAAAGAAAACAGTTGAGGCAGTACCAGTTGCCATAAAAGTATTCGAACTCTCTTGGAGTAAAGTTTAACACCTGGGAATTGATTCCTAAGGAAAAAATGAGAGAAGGAAGCGTGTTCGAAGATATTCGTTCCAATACTGGTTGCAGTAGGAGAACCTAGAAAGAAATGAATTGCCCAGCAATCGGAGAAAGTCAAGGGAATTATGATACATTAATAGAACATTTAGCTGTTAGACATGAACTTGAAGATTATGTAGCAACAAGAAAGTGTTAAATGAAAAAAGAATACAGTATCTGTGACACAGTTATATAATTCTTACTGGCACTGGACTAAGGAAAGTCACCCAGGAAAGCATTGCTTTTGGGGGAGTGAAGGGCATGAGTTGGCTCCGCACTTTGTTCTGTGCAGAGCTTGGCCTCCTGGGTCAGACCTGAGCACTGGTCTTTGTTCTTGGGTCTGCTGGGCACTCTCAGCTTGAAGCCACCACAGGATGTTGTCCCTTCCTGAGTCTCTAGGTGTCCATTTGTGCAATGACAACGTTCATCTCACGTCCTGAGGCTGCTGGGGTTTAAGAGGGTGCACATGTGACAATGGCAGTGGCTCAGTAGATGCTCTTAGAGGAGAGGAAGAGCACAGGGGCAGGACGAGACCTCTGATATCAAGGGTGAGGAGCGCGGGCTCCATCCAGTCACCAGGTCTCTTCTCGCTTCCCTCGATGTGTTCCATCAGCACAGTTAGGCCCAGTGTGGTCAGACTGTCTAGACAGTCACAGAGCTGGAAAGAGGTGTGCACATGTCACAAGTTGGGTTTGAGGAGTGCTAGGGTCCACCATCTCAGGGCTTTGAGACTGGGGTTCAATGCTGAGGTGCCTACCGGAGGTGACTCCTGGACTGCAGGCTTTCCTACTCAGGCAGTGCTGCGGCTGCTTTCGGAGCATGAATCCGCAGTGAGGGAGGAAGGATCTGGGGTTGGGGCCTGAGGAGGAAGTTGAGACTGTAGAGGGGCCACCAGCAGGAGCAGAGTTCAGGAGGAAGGAGCAGCCCTGGATTCGAGGAACTGCTCTGAGAGGTGAGGCCGAGGCAAGGCTGATAGATCCTTGACTTTGGTGACAAATTCCCTGGGCAAAGCTGTTTTGGTGTGGCGACAGGTAGGGACCAGGGCCAACACTATTTAATGCTGCCATAGGGTGTAGTGAAAACATGTGTTCTGGCTGGGTGTGGTGACTCACGCCTGTAATCCTGGCATTTTGGGAAGCCAAGGTGGGCGAATCACAAGGTCATGAGTTCAAGACCAGCCAGGCCAACATGGTAAAACCCTGTCTCTACCAAAAATACAAAAATTAGTCAGGTGTGGTGGCGGGCACCTGTAATCCCAGCTACTCTGGAGGCTGAAGCAGGAGAATCGCTTGAATCCGGGAGGCGGAGATTGCAGTGAGCTGAGATCATGACACCACACTCCAGCCTGGGCGACAGAGCAAGACTGTATCGGGGGGAAAAAAAAACATATGTTCCTGTTCTTAATTGCACTGTTGTATTTTCTGTGGCTGTTGTTAACTGTCAGCACTTGTATGGTGAAGATGAAGAGTGGGGGAAAACCATAATTTTTTTTTAAGTTAAAAAAATAGGTTTAAAATATTGAAGAGGTACTGTTAGCAAATGAAGAAAGTTCTGGTTTTCCCCCGCTCTTCATCTTCACCGTGGTGAAGAGTGAACCTTTTCTGTGTCCAGTGGTCTGGCCACCTCTTCAGGCCACTTCAGTACCTCTCCTAGAACCCAGCTCAGACCCCACCTTGCCTTGGACATTTCGTGACAGGGAGCACGAGTCTTGCTGCAAGATGCCCCCTGGTATTTAGCCCCAGGCCAACTCATGGCCTCTCAGGTTGGTTTTGCTGCCCCTTCCCCACTTGTGACATGCACCTGGTTCAGGTCCACAGTAGGAAGTACTGTTGGGATCCACTCCACCCCACCTGGGGCTGACTGGGGCCACCACTGGGTGGCTGGGCTTTCCCCAGAGCCACCAGGGGCTGTCTAGCCCTTAGTGGGAAAGAAGGGAAGGAAGCTGTTGATTTGGCTCTTGATGGCAAGTGGCCTTAGGATCCCTGGTGGCCCTTGAGTGTGCCCTGTGTGCCCTCAGCGTAGCCACCAGATAACACAGGCTTCCTTCCACAGGCAAGCTTCCACTCTCCCTGCCTTGCCACACTTTGCTGCCACTGTGTGGATAATCCAGTCACTGAGTTACTATGGTGGATTGTTTTGTTTGGTTTCCACATGGCTTTAATTCGTGGCTTTGCAAAAATCTCATGTGGCTTCCCTTCTCCCTCCTTATGTAACCGTTTGGAATAGCTTTAGAGTTGCCAAGAAGGTAAATTGGAGAAAGTTTTAGTGGTCATAGTAACTTCCAGGACCTCTGCATTGAAAATGAAGGCTCTCTCAACACATTTCGAGCCCTGCTGAGCAAACATGTTTGCCTGAGAGAGTAGCAGAGCCAGTGCCACCACTGACCACAGCCTTGGTGGGACAGGAGAGGTGGCCTTCTGTCTAGCAGCATCTCCAAGATCTACCCAGAGATGGCACCCTTGGCCTGGACTTTCATGGAGCTTTGTGAGGACCACCAAGAGTCACTGTGTTCTCATGATCCACTGGGGTGGCCAGTGCAGGTGACCGCTGACAACGGGATGAAGCATGTTTACTCTCTAGGTGTTGACTTGCCACAGAGGGAGACACCTGAGATGTTTTCAATATTGGAGTCAACATAGTGGCCAGTGTCTGTGGATGAGGGACTTCATCCACCCATCATTTGGTATTATCAAGTCCCTGCTACTGGCCAGGCACTGTTCTAGGCACTTAGGAGGAAACGGTGAACAAAACCAAGGTCCCTGCACCTGAGGAACAGACCTAGAGGTGTAGGCTAGACCACATGTAAGAGAGCAGGTGTGTTGCAGGCAGTGAGGGCTAAAGAAAGTCCGAGCAGTTAGGTGGGTGGGTGGAGGGAGGAGCTCTGTGAGCCAGATGACCAGGGGAGGAGCTTCCCTCATCCCTTCCCCTCCCCCCTCCCTTGCTGGAAAGGGCTTGCTTTCCAGGCCTGGTGAATGGTGAGATGGTGATTTGGCCCTGCCCTCTGCACAGCCTGGGGCAGAGGGTGCCAATGAAATATGCAGTGACTTCGGATAGGCACCTTGGCATCAGGTTGTCGGGTCTGTGAGATGTCACTGAGGGCTGTAGGGAGACTTGTTCTTTTCTCATTGCAGGCCATGCGCTGGTGGCCCTCCTGGGGTCTGAGGGGAGGGGTGTGGTGTTTGGATTGGTGGGCATCAGTTGCCTCTGCATGGCCACCTACAGAGTCAACGCCAGCCAAGCACAGGCAGAATTCATCCAGTCCTGTGGGAGGTTGGGCTGTGAGTTGGGGGTTTTGCAATTTGTTATTTTCATAGACTTGTGTTTTTAATAGAGGGTTGAATGATGCTGCCTTTGGAACAGTTGCATTCCAGGGCAGTGGTTTGTAAGGCAGTTGATTGGAACCAAGACAGCCATCGTCTGCCCTTAGAAAATGTCCCCAATGCAATAACTGGTCATTGGTCTAGCCTGCAGAAGCTACTCAAGTCCTTGTTGGAGCTGAAGTGGAATTATCTTAGAAACACCAGCTTTGGGGTTTAGAAAAAGGGAGGCGCCTTTTTGGCCAGGAGCTCTGAGAGCCAAGTGGATGAAGGCGGGGACACTGGTTATGGAGCTGGTGACAGGCTCCACATGTCATGCCTAGCTGAGCATGTGAGGCCTGCTGCTGTTGAACTTCTATTTGAAAGGGACAAGTGTGGCCTGATTTGCTAACATTCTCTGGGACCTCCCCAGCCTCTGCCAGGTGCCATTGTTCCTGACAGTGGGCATTGCTGGTTGGTGGAGGTACGTCCCCCACCAGCCTGGATATTTCCTGTCCTTTTATCCTGTTGTGATTTGTCTGGACCCTGTCACACACTGTTGGGAGGGGCCTTCTCTGAGATTGGCATGTGTCGTACAGGGCCCCACAGCTGTGCCTAGTGGGCTCTGTGGGGTCTTGGTGTGGACTCTGCAGTGCCTTCCTGCAGATGGAAGGGCGCATCACACCCCCTCAGTGTTTAGAGTCGTCAGAGGGATTGGATGAGGTCACACATGAGAGGGGCTCTGGAAAGCAGGGTGCAGGTGGTGCCAGGAGTGTTATCAGGGAGCCTCTGATTGGCTGGCCACAGAAGTAGGGGGCAGGGCTGCAGCTGGGCACATGGTGCCAAGCAGAGCCCACAGCCTTGGGAAGTGCCTCTGCCCATGATCACTTGAGGGCTTGTAGGAATGGAATGCAGTTTCTGATGCAGGAGGTCTGGGGATTGTGCGTTTCGAAGCAGCTCCCTGGTGATGCTGGTGCTGTTGACTCCTAGGCCACATTTGAAGAGGAAGGGTCTAGATCAGCCCTCTAGGGGAGGAAGTTAGGATTTCAGATAGATTTCTCACTCTAAGGAGTTTCATCCCCATAAGAGAAAACCATGGGGAGTTAGGAGGGAAAAGAATGCGAGACGCACCATGGCTGCTTTCATGTCAGGAGGATGGATACAACAGCATTGCGTGCATCGTGTTTTGGGAGCACAGACTGTCATTTGCCCAAGACTTTGCAAATGTGTGCAGCCGCTGGCGTTTTCTCCGACTGTAGGAAGTTGGTTCCCTCATCTGGGTCTCCAGTGAAGTATGACCAAACCCCACAGGTAGGCTTACAAGGGAGTGTGTGTGTAAGTTCAGTCTTGGGAAGTGCCTTGGTGGTGGTTTGGCATTTTATTTCACAGCTCATAGGACACTGTGACCCAGCTTCAGCTACAGCGTTTTTCCAAAGCTACAATTAGGATACTTAATCAGTGCAGTGCACAGGTATTTGTGGGGGATTGCAGAGTGTCCCAGAAGGAAAAAGCAGGCACCTACTGATGACTGCAGGAGTCTGGTCTGAGATGAGGAGTGCATTGTATGCATTCTCAAGTGTGTGTTTCAGTCCATACAGTCCCTCTGAGATCCAAGGCATGACAATCATTCTCCTTCTACTGAGGAGAGAAGGAGCCTCCCCAAAGGGCCCACCCTCCATCCCCAGGGAGGACAAACCTAGGTGGCGTCTGGTTCCCCTCTCTCTAACAAAGAAGCAGTCCTTCTCTCTGCCTACTATCCGTCCTACTTTTTTAGGACCTTGTTGCCACTGTCTGCCTCTATTGTATGTGGTTTTTTTAAATTGTTTTATTTATTTATTTATTTTTATTTTTATTTTTAGAAAGTCTCACTCTGTGGCCCAGGCTGGAGTGCAGTGGTGCAATCTCAGCTCACAGCAACCTCCATCTTCCAGGTTCAAGTGATTCTCGTGCCTCAGCCTCCCAAGTGGCTGGGATTATAGGATCCTGCCCAGCTAATTTTTTTTGTATTTTTAGTAGAAACGAGGTTTCATCATGTTGCCCAGGCTGGTCTTAAAACTCCTAGCCTCAGGTGATCCACCTGCCGCCGCCTCCCAAAGTGCTGGGATTACAGGCCTGAGCCACCACGCCTGGTATTAATAGCTTTATTGAGGTATAATTGACATACAATAAACTGCACATCGGAAGTACACAATTTGGTAAATTTTCTTATGCCTGGCTCTTACACCTGTGATACCATCACTAAAATCAAGGTAGCAAAGAAAGGGAGTCTAGAAATTAGGGGAGGCAGATAACATTTGAAAATCTGTATAATTGACCATATTACAAGGTCAGAAATAAAAAGCCTTATAATCATCTCAGTAGATTTAGGAAAAGCATTTGACAAAATCGGACATCAATTCCTAATAAAACCTCTCGGGTAGAAGAGGAATGTCTTCACATCTTCTTCCTCTGTGTAGATGTGCAGATTTGCCTCATCCTAAATTCTCCTGTGTCACAGTGGAGCAGGGAGGCAGTGCTGGCTGCATGGGGTAGCAGGTTAGGTTAGTAATGAACCTGTGGCCAGCAAACTGGTACCCTGGCTTCTTGGTTGGGAAAGTGGCTTATTACCTGTTGGGGTTTGCAGAGGGGGGCGGGGGGGGTGTCTGTGGTCTCAGGAGAGACCATGGTGTAGCAAGACCCCAGTGCCCTGCAGGGTACTGGCACTATGCCCAGGCAGTGGGTGCTGGCTGCCTGCCTGCCTCTTTCCAGTAGCATTAGTGCTTGCTTCTTCCTAGGGATACTCCTGCTGGGGAAGCTTCAGAGTGCCTTGTCCTCCCCAGCCCCTTCCAGGGCAGGAGAGTGCAGACATGTTTCTCAGTGAGCTGTGAAGTGCCCTGCACATTGCATCACTGTGTGTCATGGAGGTGGCCAGGGCTTATGTTGAAGCTGTTTTCAGACCTCATTCTGTAGGGCTCTCAGAGGGTCTGGGCGGAGGGGAGTTGAGGGGCTGCTTTGCCAACACCTCCCCCTCCTCCACAACCCTGGCAGCTTTGCCTTCTGTAGAATGTGCTGGCCTCTAAGATCATGGAATTCACACACAGGTTATTTTTAACCTTTAAAAATGCCGTATACGTCTAGAGAAGTACAAGTCCTAAATTTTACAGTTGAATGAATATTTATGAACACACCTGAGAAGCCTGGTCCACTTAGGCCAAGGAGCAGAGCCTTTCCCCTGAAGCCATTCTCAACGTCCTCTCCTAGTCACTCTCTGCCTGCCACTACCCTGACCACTCTCACCATCCAGAAGTCTTGCCTGCTTTTGACCTTTTAATCCAGAACAAAAAAAAAAGTTTTCTTGTGTCTGGCTCTTTCACTTGACATTGTTTTGAGATATGTCTTTGAGGTTATATGTAGCAGCAGTTTGTTAAACACTGAATGGACAGACCGTGATTTATTTATTTGGCGTTCTGTTGGTGGCTGCGTGGGCTATTTGGGGCTGTTCTGAATACAGCTGCTCTGAGTGTATTTCTGTTGGTGCTGCCCTGAGTGGAATTGCTGGGTCATAGTGTGAGTGTCCATCCTTAAATGGTGGTTAACATGGGATCCACAGAGTCACCAGCCTGTTGCATGGGTGACAGTGTCCTTGGTTCTCTCCACGGTGGGCCCTATTGCAAGAGTACCCACTGAGAAGGAAGGCCCCTGTTCCCACTCCTGTCCCTCTAACCCCACACAGAGACCAGGAGCTATGGGGAAGGGGTAGCCCTGGACCTGAGCCAAGGAAACCCTCCCTGGGTTTCCTGGCAGCATGGGTGAAAGTCTCCGTGGTGGCATTTTATCTGTTGCTTCTGTTCTCGACCTTGGCTGTCTCTGTCTACTCCTCAGGGCCAGTACACATGGATCCTAACACCCTCTCCCAGCATGCAGCGGGCCCAGAGTTTGATGGAGCACTTGCATACAGTCAGTGCTCAGAGAGCATTTGGTGATTTGTCTCGGGGAATTCTAGGATATCGCGAGTTCTCAGGATTCTATAGCAACCCACTTGGGCCAGCAGGTGAGGGGGCTGCTGTCTTTTGGCTTCCTCTCTCAATGGGGCCTCTGAGGCTGCCTCCAGGTGCCATGCTGGGCACTGCCCTGCCTGAACGGATCCCATAGACTACAGAGCAGCCCAGCAAGCAGAAAGTGCAGTGTGCGGGCCCTGGTGGCCTGGCCCTTGGGGGCGTGGTCTCCAGCACACCATTCATGATCTGCAGACACCATCTCGTGGTTTTCTCAGGCTCTCAGGAGGAACTGGGCTCAGGCCAGTGATAGGTCTTGCTTGCATCAGCTCTGGAGGCTAGGTGCGGTCCCCTGCTACAGCTGTGCACGGCTCCACTGTCATCAGGTCCTTGTCTGCCCAGCCTCAGCTAGGTTCTTCCAGGTGGCGGCACAGGGTGCAATGTCGTGTGCTTCTCTGTGCTTGGCAGTCTCCTGAAGGTTGTTCTCTGTTGATTCCTGAAAAGCTGGCTTGTTCTTGTTTGTGCTCTGTCTTTGGCGGAACATGGATGGGCCGAGCACTGCACTGTGTGTGTGTTTCCCCCACGGATGTTGGGTCATTTCCAGTCTTCTGCAGCTGGCATTCTTACTGGCTGCTCCTAGAAGAGAGAGGCTGGGAGGGAGAAGCCCCCACCCAGCGTGCTGTCACCAGGACTCCGCTTGGCTTCTCAGCACTCCAGTTGTATCTGCTTGGCAATGAATCAATTTACAGATGAGGTTTGAGAGCTCTTGTGACCTCACAAAGGGCCGAATGGCAGTAAGAATTGTAAGTTCTGCAGACCTGAAGCAGAGGTCAGGAGAGTCTAGGTTGGGAGTTTGGTTGGGAAGAGCTGCTGAAACAGAAGGTGGGAGGGAAGGACACTTTGGGGGCAGTGGCTGTGGACAGCAGCACTGCCTGCCTCCCAGCTTGGTCTGCAGGTTTCTGTCACTGTAGAGGTCAGCCATGCCTACTGATGGAGCTCCCACTGCTGCCCCAAGCCCTTTCTGAGCTGGGCTTCCTCTTTCTGAGCTGCTTGTGGGATTCAGTTAGGGCTCCGCATGCTGCCTGCTCCCAGGTGGTATTTTCTGTCCCCTGGGCCGAGTTGCAGCGTGTGATTGCATATTTGCCCAAGCTTTGCAGGAGCTGTGGCTGCAGAACAGAGAAGGCCACGTGGACATGACAGACCACTCAGGTGGCCAGCTGCTCCTGCGGGTAACAGGAGGGCCCCAGCAGGAAGTGCTTTTCAAGTCGTGAGCTTGGTGGCTCTGGCTGGAACATGCACCCTCCTGTCATTGGTCCACCCAGTGTCATTTTTCCTCTGAAAGCTGTGAATTTGAGACTTTGCCCCTGGGGTTTGAGGCTCCCATGAGGTTCTCTTAGAGGAAGGTGTTGTCACGGGCGGAACCTGGTGGACCTGCACCAGCCCCATGAGGCTGAGTGGAGAGTGTAGGGTAGCGCCTGCCCAAGGGTGAGCACGGCAGTGCACTCCTCAGGGCTGTGCTTTCCAGAGCTGAGAAGGAGGGCAGAGCTGGGGTCTCGGAGGGAGACAGGTGCCGCCTCTTGCACTGACTGGCACCAGAGGCAGTTTGAGTCCCAGCTGCCTGGGAACACACGCAGAGCTTGTCAGAAGCAGGAAGACCTGGTGTGGTGGGAACCAAATCACAGATGCACACTCTCCTGGCAAAGCCCTGTCTGATTCACCCGTGTGTCCTCAGCAGACACGACTGTGTGTTGGGGGTTGGGGGGTGGGTGAGGTGACTCAGCCGTGGATGGCATTAGAATGCTTAGCACATTGAAGGCAGACTGTCTGCTTCTGGGTGCCATCTGTGGCGTGTTTGGGTTTGGAAGGACAGCTTGCTTGCTGATGAACACTTCCACAGTCTTTGAGCTTAAGTGGTTTTTGTAAATTACTGTCTAGACCATTCTGCATTTTAAAACAAAACAAAAATTTTTTTTTTTAAATTGACGACTTCCCCATTGTTGGTTTTTAAAGTGAACCAGTTTTTACAGGTGCTTTGCCACTGAGGCCTCAGCAGGGGCTGTTTTGAGCCCAAGGAGCAGGTTACGTGGGCTATGGGGCACGGTTGTAGGCCCATAGGCTGCCAGGGCAGTGCTGCCCACTGTCCAGGGTGATCGGGAGGGCCGGCCAGACACTGAGGCGAAGGGGAGTGCAGAGCTACTGCAGTCTGTGCTCCATGTGCACTGTTCCTGGGGCTAGCCCGGTGGGGAGCGGGCTCCAGTGCCATCTGAAGCCCTACTGTGGTGGCCCATGCATGCCTGGGTCCCCCTGGCCCTGCCTGTCAGGCATCCTGGGGACAAGGTAGAGATAGCATGGAGACCATGGAGGTGGCCCTGTGGGGGTTCAAGGAACTCTTTGTAACCTCTACATTTCAGTGCAGGGGCAGTCAGGAGAGTCTTTGCAGAGTGCTGACATCACTGCAGATTGGTGGCACCTGGTACCCTTCACTCCACTTAGTCAAAGCACCAGATGGGCCCTATGTGTTGGGCAGCCATGCCAGGCTAGTGGAAGGCCAGGTTTCACCACCTTCTAGCTGTGTAGTCTACCCGGGACCTCCATTACCTTCCTGGCCCTCAGTTGCCTTATCTGTAGAGTGGGCTCGTGAGGATGAAATACAGAACTTGGCCCCAAGGTAACCCACCAGTGGCCGCCCTGTGCAAGTTGTGCCTGGTTGGGCCTGCCCAGACTCAGCACCCTTGGGTCTGTTGGTTTGTCAGACCTTGGGCAGCACACAGTTCCCCCTTTGCCACCATAGCTGCCATCCCAAGAGGCTGGGGATCTCAGGCAGGGTGGGAACATTTCAGATGTGGAGAAAATGGGGAGGCAAGCCAAGGGGGCCGCTTGGACTCCAAACTCAGTCTCAGTTCCTTGTTTCAGACTGGGGCTGGAAATCCCCTGCAGTAATTACTCAGGGCCTGGGGGTTTTACCTACGCACCCCCGTAATAAAGTGAGGAAAAGGCTGGTTGGTAGCGGGTCTACTCCACTGAGCAGGCCCCAGCTTTGCACTCAGACCCAGTGATCTTCTTCACAGAAGAAAAATTTGGACACATGCGAAGGCCCAATTAAAATATTTGCCGACAGGGGTTTGGTTTGAAAGGTAATTCCACGTGCCCTGTTGTAGGTAGGTTTTCAGAAGACAGTCTAGAGATCAGAGGTGTGACTTTGTTTCACAGGGGCCACAGAGGAGTGCTGCCAGCTGGCCTTTGGGGGAAACCTGGAGAGTTAGTTCTGAGCAGCCATGTCCTATGGCTCAGCTGTGCCCAGAGCTATACAGACTATATGATGTAGATCACAGATTGGGCGGGAGGCCGTGCTGACTGGGGCTGGACAGGGCGTGGAGTGATGGCTGTCCCTTCCCTGGGTTACTGTTGGCTCATTGTTATGTTTCTCCCCATCCGGGACAGGGTGACCTAGCCCCCACCCATCCTTGTCAACTGCTCCCTCCTGGTCTGGGCCACTTGAGGGCCTGTCCTTTCTGTGGTGATGGTTGTCCTGGGCTCCCTTCTGGTGCAGGTCAGGCCTCTCCCTGCAGAAAGGAACTGTTGACCTAGCGCGTGCCCCTGGTTTGGCCTGTGACTTCCTTTAGAAGAGAGGCGTGAGGCCACCTGAGAGTTGGACTGATGTGGACAGCTGGCATGGGCACTCAGAGCTCCCCTCTCCAGCCCCAGGGCCGCCTGCTGTTTCTGCACAGGGTCTGTTAAGCAGCAGCCCAGTACCAGGGTAGGGGGAGTTTGGTGAGGGGCTACTGGGGTCTCACTGGATAGACGATGTTGTGCAGTTCGACTCAGGAAGCTTGAGACAGGCTCACGTGGAGGGAGGTGGTATCCTACCCAGCTCTTGGCCCTTGCTGCCTTACTCAGGGGCCAGACGGTAGACCATGAAGCCACTATGAGGAGCTGGAAACAGGTATTTGCTCACTTCCCCTTTAGATGGCTGCCAGTTCTTCTAGATCAGTGAACGCTCCCAAACAAATGCTAGGAAATAGATGTATTTTCTCGTCTTTATTTGTGACAGATTTCAAGCATAAAAGTAGAGAAAGGTAACCATCCTGCTTCAGTAGATAGCTGCTTACAGCCATGTGACTTTGTTTCACCTTTCTCCCTCCTGTCACTTACCCTAGGGGATGATTCTGTAGCAAATTCCAGGCTGTATTATTTTTTCATGAACGTGTCACTAAAAGATGTGGATTCGTGGTGGATCTTTAATGACTCCCATGGAGCATCACGTGCTGTGAAGTCGCACACAGGGTTCCCCACTGCTCCTGGGTTGTGGGAGAATGAGGTGTCGCATGCTCACGCAGCTCCAGGCGCCTGACCCAGCCTGCTTCTGAGGAGTTTCAGCCCCTCCCTCGGGCTGTTTCTGTGCGTGTCCAGCCCCGCCTCCTTCTTCACATTTCCTGTGAGCAGAACAGCATATGTCACCAGTTAGGCTGGCTGGAATTGTGGCTTTGCACAGGCTGTGGGGCACTCGGGGAAAAAGATGCCAGCCTTTCCAGAAGCCTTTCTTAGCTCTCATGTGGAAGGATAGTCACAGAAGAGCCCTGGGACATGCAGACTTCCTGTGGTCTTGGGTGAGAAGTAGTCCCCTCCATGCCCCCATGCATGTGTTCCTGGGGAATCCCCGAGGTGTGGGTGCCTGTGTGCTGAAGGCTGTGCTGGTGGCCCCTGGTTCACCCTCTTCCTGGATGCAAACCATTCTTTCTTGGTATCTGTGCTAGCTGTGATGCCCATGGCCTGAGACCAGGCCTCCCCACTTGGTTTCTCTGAGATTTCAGAAAGCTGAGATTGACATTCACACTCCTGTTGGCCCATGTGTACCTGATCATGCCTCATGGAGCTCCATTCTAAGATCTGAACATGTTTGGTGTGACAGTGGAGTCAGTTCCATCAACATTCCTGTCCCAGGCGGCTAGGCTGGACCTGCATGCAGCCTGTGCCACACCTGGTCCCACCTACTAACTTCCTGCCCTGCCTGCCTTTGGAGCAAGCACCTCAGGGAGGTCTACCTGCTTCCCGAGTGCTCTCTGCTGCATTTACCCCTGCCCTTCTAGTAGCTGCGGTTGTGCACCCCCCACCCCCCACCTGACACCTTCGCCCTTCACAGGCACTTCCCGCAGCAATGAGGAGGCCAAACTGAGGAAGATTAAGTGGACAGGGTAGTCAGTGTTGGTAGAAAGGGGAGTCAGCACCTGTCTTCATGATGGTTAAGGAAGTGCAGACTCATGTGCATCTATTTAGGAGTCCCTAGTGGAGAAGTGAGAGGCTGCAGTTCCTGGTAGGATTCCTGCCCCTTTGGGAAAGCCACTTGGCAGGTGTTTTGAGAATTTTTTTTTGGACTGGGAACGAATCCCAAGGGAGAATCCAAAGGAGGAGGGGGCCTCAAATGTGCCAGTTTATTCCTGACAGCAAAACACTGCAATTGGCCTGTGGGCCAGAGAGATGTGGCCCTGGTGAGCCCGAAGAGCTGCCCTAAAGCCATCCTTTGAGGGCATCGCCTGGAGTGGCTCCCCATGTGGAGTCAAACCGTGTCTATGCTGGGATTAGGATCTAGTGCACTTCCCCAGACAGATGGACGGGTGCCAAGGGCATCCCACAAACAGGGCAAAGGCAGGTGGCCTGTGGGGACAGTGGCTAAGGTGGATAGAAGACAGGTTGTGAAGGAGCTACCTTGGGTCTTTTGGGTTTGTTTTTCTTTCCAGTGTCCTCACCCTGGCCCCTCCCTGCTGCAGGCCTTTGGTGCTGTCTGGCCAGCTCCTTGCCCATCCTTCTCCAGCGCTTTTCTGCTTTCGAGCCTGGAGGTCAGCCTCCAGCCTATATGGACACAGCTCGCTCTGCCTCCTCCTTTTTGGCCTCTCTGGGAGGCCACCTTGGGTGCTGCCCACCCCTGTGGCCTGCCCCAAGGGTTCTTGCTAGACTTAGCAGGCCTGGAGCCTGAGCGGGAGGCTCTCCTCAGCCACATCCGAGTCCTAGTGTGTCTGCCACCCACAGGGCACTCCCAGCAAGGGTGGGAGGCCTGCCACTCCTGGGTGGAAGAGAGTTGGTTATTAAGGCAGGATCCCCAGGGCCAGTAGCCAGCTCACATTTTGCTCCAGTTGGGTGCTAAGTGTTCTTTGGGACAGATTGTAGCCATCTGTAAAGAGGCTTTGTGGAGCCTTCTGTCTCAGTGTGCCTGGGCTCGGGGCAAGGAGTCGGGGCCAGGCCCTTTATAGGGAATCCTCGCTGCATTGCTCAGCATCTGCCTCCTAGGCTTGGGAGGCCTGACTGTGTCTGGAATGCCCAGGTGGCGCTTTCCACCCAGTGCTCAGACTGCTTGACATCAAGGCCCGAGAGGTTGCAGGGCAGGGCAGGGCAGCCTCACCTCACCCCCATCCTTGCTCTGCTGACATCACTGACCACTTTCTGCTCTCTCCAGGGAGTAGCCGCATTGGGCACTCACCCTCTCTCTGTCTTACACAACACACATTTATCATCTCAGGCTCTAGGGCTCAGAAGTCAGGTCCAGGCTCATCGGGCTGGGATCCAGGCAGCAGCGGGCTGTGCTCTTCTCTGGGGGATCCGTTTCCTGCCCCTTCAGGTGTTGGCAGAGTTCACCTGTTTATGGCGTAGGACTGTGAGTTTCTTGCACCCTACAGGTACAGCAGATGGGCTCCTGTACTCCTCAGGCGAGCAGCTCACATGCTGGGGGCAGAAAGAGGACTGCCAAGGAGGTAGCATTTCCCTTGGGGCTGAAAGCCCAAAGGCCTCCTGGAGGCTGAAGGCCTCTGTGCACACACTTAAACATGGCTCATAAGGCAGCTTCAAGTCGCAGGGCCCTCGGACCTTCACCTGGTGTCCCCAGCTCCCATGCAGCTTCCCGGAGGCTCTTGGGGCTGGCTGTTGGTTCAGCAGTGATTTCTGGGGCACCAGCCCAGTGCCAGACCCTGAGGTTGCCCAGGTGTTCTGCCTCCTCCCTCCTGTCTGGCAGCAGGATGGTGTCTGCCCAAGGACAAGGACACTTTGTGCCACCAGGCTAGCTAGGCCTGGGCAGTGTTCTTTTCTGCAGGACTGCTGGTTCAGGAGTATGTGGGGAACCAGAGCTCCAAATATACCAGGGTGAGGTCACCAGGGTGGAGGTGAACCATGTGGCAAGCCCATGGACTGAGTCGGAGCTGGAGTCCTTGGCCCACAAGCGGCTGGCCTTGCTCTCTGTTTGGGACTGGCCTCCTCATTGTGCAGTCCTCTCCTTCACTGAATCCCTGCCCATCGAACGAGGAGTGAGAACAGGATTGTATCTCCTTAGATCACCGCCCACCCCCACCCCCACCTTGATGCAGCTGGAAGTAGGGTTTTCAGGGTCATTTGGAGGCCTGAACGAGAACATTGCAAGGCAAGGCCATTGTTGCCAAGGAGTAAATGGGCCCATTGGCAGAGGGGCAGCTTTGTGGGAGCTCTGTGGCCACTGTGCAACTTTACACCCAGAGGAGACAACATGGGGAAGGAGGGGCAGTGGCTGCCTTGTGCTGGAAGTGGGGCAGAAGAGCAGAAAAGCCAGAATCCACAAGGCCAGCAGAATTAACAGCTCTCAAGGACGTGAATGTTCTAGTCCTGGAGCCTGGGCACGTTGTACTGTATATGACAGATGAAACTAAGGGAAGAGCCTGGAGATGGGGAGATGACCCGAGATCTGAGCCAGCCCTGCCTAGTCAGGGAGTTCTTAGAGATGGCACCTATCCCGGCTGGGCCAGAGAGATGCCAGGTGAGGATTTGGCCTGCAGCTGGCTTTGAGCATAGAGGGAGGGGCTGTGAGCTGAGGGGTGCAGTGCCCTCCAGAAGCTGGGAATGGCTGCCAGATGACAACCAGCAAAACAGGTGCCTCATTGCTGCATTGTAAAGAGCTGAACTCTGCTAACATCTGAAGGAGCAGGAAATGAGGATCCCAGCCCAGTGAGACCCAGATCTGACTTCTGAGCCCTAGAGCCTGAGACGATAAATGTGGCCGTGTAAGATGCCAAGTTTATGATCATGTGTTACAGAAACTCACGCCACGCAGTCTTGGCAGTGATGTGGTCTGGTGGGAATGGAATGGAGCAGCCTCCCTGGGTACGAGGTGACCACCCTGCATGGATGTGGAACCCAAGCTCCTCTGCAGCTGTTTGTACACTAGCCCAGAGTCAAGTCTGTCACTGTTGTCAGCTGCAGCCTTGTTTTGTAATGGCAAATGGAAAGTGCCTAAGTGTCCCCCAACATTCAAGTCGGGCCTTTCCCCGCTCTGGAAGGCATGGTGAGCCAAATGAGGGGCTGTGTTTGGAGCCAGACATTTCTGATGTTGAGTCAGAAAAGGCAACGCTCAGAACCATGGTCAGTTTGGTTTTAAAATGTGTGGTTAAGTGTAGATATATACACCTGTATACACAAGGGATATTTATGGAAAAAATGCAAGGAAACACTATAGTGGCTGGATCAGAGACGCCCATTTCCTTGTGTGCCTTTTTATGCTGTTTTAATTTGTATCATGTGCCCACTTTACTCCTCCATCATGTTCTGGGGGGTAGTTGTGTAATCTCACTATGGTTTCCCTAGGGCCCCTGGGCCCCCACCCACCAGCCAGCCCACCACAAACCTGTAGCTGCCAGAGGTGGTGGTTGAGCTGTAGGAATTCTTGCTGTAACAATTAAAGGAGTTAGTAATGTGAGTGGCAAGTGCTTAGAACAAAGTGCGGCTCCTAGGAAGATCCTAAAAGGGAAGGATTCCCTGGTCGTGGGATGTGTACAGGCTTCACTTTGCCAAAGCCCAGCAGTCCCCAAAGTCGGCTGTACCCCCTGAAGTACCTAGTATTGTGAAATACCATTCTTTGCCAATGGGGTGCGTGTCATGTATCCATTTGTGGGTTCAGCATGTGTTTTCCTGGTTATTGATAAAGCTGAGAAGTGGAGCATTAGCCCTGACATTTCATTGCGCTGTCCCTGTTCCTGTCTGGTGGCCGCTCTACACCGGGCTCCTGGTCAGCTGCATGGCTGCACAGGCATTCCGCGTGTTCTAGATACAGCTCCTTGGGGCCTATAGCCTATGTCTTTTCCCACTTTGTGACTTTCTGCTCTCTTTGTGGTGTTTGTGGTGTCTGGATGAAGAGGTCTTGTTAATGCATTCAAATTGACCAGTTTATTATGTATTGATCTTTTTTGGTGTGGGGTTTTGTTTTTTGCTTTTTTTTTTTTTTTTTTTTTTTGAGTTGGGGTTTTGCTCTGTCACTAGGCTGGAGTGCAGTGGCACAATCTTGGCTCACTGCAACCTCCACCTCCCGGGTTCAAGCGATTCTCCTGCCTCAGCCTCCTAAGTAGCTGAGACTGCAGGCACGTGCCACCACACTTGGCTAATTTTTGTATTTTTAGTAGAGACAGGGTTTTACTGCGTTGGCCAGGCTGGTCTCAAGCTCCTGACCTCATGATCTGCCTGCCTCAGCCTCCCAAACTGCTGGGATTACAGGTATGAGCTTCCACACCTGGCCTATATATTGATCTTTTAAGCTTTGTGCGTTTTATTCAATGAATTCTTCAGTGTCCCCTCTCCCACTCCCATCATATGGCAGAGTAGAGGTCGTCTTAACTATCAGGAGCAGCTCTGATTTCATAAGCGTCCTGGGTTTCAGCAGGTAGGTGGGTGGGTAAGCACCATGTACACTGGAGGGCTTGGGGCAGACCGCACACCATGCACCAGAGGAGGTCAGACAGCAGGTGGGGATGAGCACTGGGTGCCAGGTTGGCCCAGGGAGCAGGTAGGAGACTACCTAGAGTAGGGGCTTCGGTGCTCCCAGCTCCTCTTGCTCTGGGGTTGGGGAGAGACCCGAGCAGGCTGGGGCTGGGTGTCCCAGTCTCCCAGGGGAGAAGGGCAGGGGCCTGACAAACGGCTTTTTATTTCCACAGATCCGGAACATGGTGGCGGTGCTGGAAGTCATCTCCAGCCTGGAGAAATACCCCATTACCAAAGAGGCACTTGAGGTGAGTATCCCAGACCCTAGCATGGGGGAGGGCAGAACAGGGGGCAGGGGACAGCTCCAACCCAGGTCCTTGGGAACATCAGTCTCTTTGCTTCAGAGGACCAAGAGAGGCAGTGTGCCCTCACAGCATGTGCCCCACAATCATGGTCTCCCATGGGCACTGCAGGGACAGAGTGGTGTTAATCCCATCCTGCATGCCCACTTTGTGGGCACGTGGGGGACATCGGGAGATGTGTGCTTGGGGGAGGCTCCAGTGAGTGGCACCGTCCCCAGCCCTCCATTGAAGCAGGCCCTCTGTGCTGTCGCCTTGGCCACGGCACCGTCTCACCCAGAAAGCCTCTCTGGCAATGTCCTTGCAGTGACCTGATGGTCCACAGCCCCCTGGCAACAGAGGCCTGCGGGACGGTGCTGCCAAGAAGCCACCTGCAACCCTTAAGTTCTGGGGACTGGGTTGAGAATTTATATTGTCACAAAGAGCCAGAAATCCCCAGAGGTTTTGTGTCAGGAGAGCGGGCAGTTTAGGGCTTAGTGGGAATGGGGTCATTTCAGAGTCAGGGCCACTTCCCACCATTTCTGGCTCAGCTCGTGAGGAAGCCCCTGTTCTGAAAGTATGTCATCATCTCTTTCTGGTTGTAGGAAACACGGCTTGGGAAGCTCATCAACGACGTCCGCAAGAAAACCAAGAACGAGGAGCTCGCCAAGCGGGCCAAGAAACTGCTGCGGAGCTGGCAGAAGCTCATCGAGCCGGCGCACCAGCATGAGGCGGCACTGCGGGGGCTGGCAGGGGCCACTGGCTCTGCTAACGGGGGTGCGCACAACTGCCGGCCGGAGGTGGGGGCGGCCGGCCCGCCCAAGAGCATCCACGACCTGAAAAGCCGCAACGACCTGCAGAGGCTGCCCGGGCAGCGGCTGGACAGGCTGGGCAGCCGCAAGCGCCGGGGTGACCAGCGTGACCTTGGCCACCCGGGGCCGCCACCCAAGGTCTCCAAAGCTACCCATGACCCCCTGGTCCCCAATTCATCCCCGCTCCCCACCAATGGGATCAGTGGGAGCCCAGAGAGTTTCCCCGGCTCCCTGGATGGCAGCGGGCATGCAGGTCCGGAGGGCGGCCGCCTGGAACGTGGTGAGAACGACAAGCACAGCAGCAAGATCCCCATTAACGCCGTGCGGCCGCACACCAGCTCCCCAGGCCTGAGCAAACCCCCAGGGCCCTGCCTGCAGGCAAAGGCTTCGGTGCTGCAGCAGTTGGACAGGGTGGACGAGACTCCAGGGCCCCCCCACCCCAAGGGGCCCCCTCGCTGCTCTTTCAGTCCTCGGAACTCACGGCATGAGGGCTCCTTCGCCCGGCAGCAGAACTTGTATGCACCTAAGGGCTCCATGCCCAGCCCCTCACCACGGCCTCAGGCGCTCGATGCCACACAGGTGCCGTCACCGCTTCCACTGGCCCAGCCGTCCACACCCCCTGTGCGGCGGCTTGAGCTGCTACCCAGCTCAGAAAGCCCAGTACGCTGGCTTGAGCAGCCTGAGAGCCACCAGCGGCTGGTGGGGCCAGGCTGCAAGGCTGGGCTATCCCCGGCTGAGCCCCTCTTATCCCGGGCAGGCTTCTCCCCAGACTCCTCTAAGGCGGACAGTGATGCTGCCTCCTCTGGGGGCTCGGACAGTAAAAAGAAGAAGAGGTATCGGCCTCGAGACTACACGGTTAACTTGGATGGGCAGGTGGCCGAGGCGGGCGTCAAGCCTGTCCGGTTAAAAGAGCGGAAGCTCACCTTTGACCCCATGACGAGACAGATCAAACCTCTGACCCAGAAAGAGCCAGTGCGGGCAGACAGCCCTGTGCACATGGAGCAGCCGTCCAGGACAGAGCTGGACAAGCAGGAGGCCAAGGCCAGCCTCCAGAGCCCCTTCGAACAGACGAACTGGAAGGAGCTGTCACGCAACGAGATCATCCAGTCCTACCTGAGCCGGCAGAGCAGCCTGCTCTCATCGTCAGGCGCACAGACCCCGGGAGCTCACCACTTCATGTCTGAGTACCTGAAGCAGGAGGAGAGCACCCGGCGAGGGGCCAGGCAGCTGCACGTGCTGATGCCTCAAAGCCCGCCCACGGACCTCCCTGGGGTGACCCGGGAGGTCACACAGGACGATCTCAACAGAATCCAGGCCAGCCAGTGGCCGGGGGTGAACGGGTGTCAGGACACACAGGGTAACTGGTATGACTGGACGCAGTGCATATCGCTCGATCCGCACGGCGACGACGGGCGCTTGAACATTCTGCCTTATGTCTGCTTGGACTGACCGGCCCGTCAGCCACGAAGTGCATTCCCATCTTGCAGAAGCCGGGCGGGCAGGCAGGTGGGCGGGTGGCTGGGGCCCAGCTGCCTCCTGCAGCTGGGAACTCGGGGAGTCCAGCCTGGGCAGGAGGGAGGGGGCGGGAGTCACGCGGTCTCTCTGTGCGCCCTTCCCTCAAAACTCTCCTTTTGTGAAATGCTGCTACCAGTTTACTAACAAAATTGCGAAGGAAGGACCGCGTGGAAGGAAGGACGGCAAAGTGAGTTCAGAACTCTATAGCAAACCAGCTATAAAAAGCGTTAGTCCCTCACCCCCAAAGAGGTGCAGATACTTTCCAGCACCTGAAAGCTGGGACCTCAGTTGCAGGCAGGCACAGAAAACCTGTGGGAGAGGTTACCTTTAACACAACAACAGAAGCACGCATCTCATCTCTCTTGCATTTCCTGTTCTTTAATTTGGCCCGAAGTGTCTGTGAGACAGTGGGCCATGCTGCGGCCTCTGTTTGCCCCTACCCAGCCACTGTCAGGCCAGTGAGCTGTGGCGAGCACTGGCATTGGGTGGGCAGGCCAGCTGGCCAACCAGCCAACTCCAAGGGCAGCCACCTGTTTATATCTGGTTTCAGTTATAACCCAGTTTTTACAGAAATGCTGCAGAAATTTAAGTTTTCTTGGGTTTATTTTAACTCCTCTTCCATCAGACCACCAGATAAAAAAACCTTTCCTTTCTTCCCTTCCTGTACACATCTAGAAAACTTCACCTTTCTAGAGTCCCCCCAAAACAACACAAAAGTTACTGTGGGTGCTACTGGTTTTATGCTGTACTGTGGGGCAAGAGGGAAGACCTGTCTGTACGCTGGAAACACTCATAACCATTCCTTTAGATTCGTTTGCCTTATGGTTATTTGTCATAAACGCGATTTGCAAAAACAAGGAGCCTTAGTGAATGTACAGTACCTAGACTTCTGTGTTCTCAGGACGCAGAAGGGAGCAACTTTGCTATTTGGTCCAGTAAGTGGACACCTTGTGATATAAATGTGGAAATAAAAAAAAACCATTTGCACAAACCAGTATGAGAATCTTTTCTCATTTGGACCTTCACAGCCAAATCAGCCCTTTCCTGGATTGTGGATTAGCAAGGAAGATCTAGACCCCAACAGCTGGGATGTAGGGAGACAGCGTAGGGCATAGCCTTGAAGTCCACTTGTTAGCCTGCTGCTGCATTTGGGAGGACCTGCACCTTTTATTCATTCAGGGGCACATTAAGGAACTTTGACTACCCCCACCTCAACAGAATACCTAGTTCTTACAAGGTATGGCCCAGAGGCTCAGAGCTGTGTGTGTCCAACAGCCTTGGCCCTGGCCCTCAGCTGCCTTACTAGCTGGTTGGTGCTAACACCAAAAAAAATTTTTCTCTCTTGGCTACAGAGTGATGATCTTTTAGTTGCCCCTCATCCCTGAAACACTGGTTTTCTAGTTTCTCACTTTGGGATAGTTCATCTTATCTATATCTGCTTAATTTCACAAATGAAGAAACAGCTACACCTTAAGACATGCAGCCCTACAGAGCAAACCCAAGCCTGTAAGACTACATTCAGCCCAAAGCCAGTTTCAGAGCTAGCAGGGATTTCTGGCAAAAGCTTGGTGCCAGGACACACCCCTTCCCCAAGAAAAGGCCATGGGTGAAGCGGCTTTGAGGGCAGGATGAGGTTGAACCCAGGCTGCCACCCACTAGCTGTGTGTCCGAACTCTTTACTCCTGTGCACATGTCCCCATTTGGCGAGTGAAAATACCCTAGAGTTATGAGAACTAAAAGCATGTCAATGGAAGTATCTGACACTCAGCTGTGCTGTAGGGTGCCTGTAGTTATATCACTGTGCCTGTGTTTAACAGCTCTGCTGATACGTGGTGTCCCAAGGATGTGACATTGTTCTGATACACAGAGGGCACAGCTGGAGGATATTAGGGTGGAGAGCTTGGCTTCCTACCGGCATCTCTAGAGTTTTGGGTTGGGCCACAGTTGCCCCTGCCCCTGCCCCTGCCTGCAGGGACTACCACACCTGTCTCCATGTATCCAGGAGGGCCTAGGGCACTAATGTTGCCTACCTTTGAGAATGCAAGGATAAGCTAAAATACCCTACATCTGGGGGACCAAGCTGGATTGCTGCATTCCTCTTTGAGACCAGGTCTCGCTCTGTCACCCAGGCTGGAGGGCAGTAGCGCCATTATAGCTCACTACAGCCTTGGTCTGGGATCAAGCTAGCCTCAGCCTCCCTAGGAGTGGGGACCACAGGCATGCACCACCACGCCTGGCTAATTTTGGTATGTTTTGCAAAGACAAGGTTTTGCCATGTTGCCCAAGCTGATCTCCAACATCTGAGCTCAAGCAATCCGCCCGCCTTGGCCTCCCAAAGTACTGGGATCACAAGCTTGAGTCACCCTGCCCAAGGTTACTGCTTCTAATTGGACAAGTAAAAACAGTGTAACGAAATTTTAACACCCTCTCTCCAAAAAAGTTGGAGGCACATGATTTGGGGAACAAATGATTGTCCTTGAATTAGTGTAAGTTCATCTTCCTGAAAACCTCGACGTGTTTTCCTCCACTGGGGCCAGGGGCTGGTCCATCCCTCTTGGTCCTTGGGCATCAGGGGTCAGGGCCTGGCACCTCCTCCTTCTGCAGAGCCTTGGAGACAGGTGTCCAAGGACGCTGCCATGGCCACGGTCCCGAGTGGCAGGGGAGCCTAAGACAAGTAGCTTCCCCATTCTGGACTTCGGTCTGTGAAATGGATATAGTGAAACCTACCGCACGGCCTTCCTAGGATTCAGTGGGATGATACCAGGGCCAGGCCCGAGAACTGCGCACGTCGCGGTGGTTTCCAGAACAGGATTCCAGGGACCAGGTGCTCCGGGATAGTCCCACTGCCAGAGTTGGCCACAGGCGTGCGCCCCCAGTTTGCAGAGTGAGTTTAGCCCAAGAGCTTTTCACAACTGGTTTCTTTCCCCAAAAGGTCTTTTACCTTAGGTGTCCGCCGCCACCAGCCACTAGGAATCAGGAATCTAGTTAAGGGGTGTCCATGTACCCTTCGTTGAGGCCCTGATGTTTGGCCCACGAACAGACGCCGACGATGCGAAGCCCTCCTCACTCCTGCTAGCCAGTCCCGCTAGAGCTCTGGCTC
The DNA here is from genome assembly GCA_004027715.1 of Plecturocebus donacophilus. Lineage (NCBI taxonomy): Eukaryota > Metazoa > Chordata > Mammalia > Primates > Pitheciidae > Plecturocebus > Plecturocebus donacophilus. Next base: position 82,674 of record PVKP010002353.1, read on the forward strand.
CGGGTCACCGGGACCGCCTACGTCTCGCGTGGCACACCTTGGATCCAGGTCTGCGTCCCCTTCTTCCGCTTCCGGCCTAGGCTCCGCCCTTGCCGGAAGCGCATCTACAGTGGGCGGGGCCTGCACTCGAGACGTGGTGGCTGGAGCGTCGGCCGGCGCGGGGGGATGACGTACAGACTCAGCGACCAATGGGAAGCGGCGTAGACCGGAGCGCCGACCCCTGCCCAGCCCCGCCCCCGCCCGGCGACTGGCAGTCAGACGGGCGGGAAGAGGCGGCCGATCGGACAGGATGGCGGCAGCTGCGGTGGGCGCGGGCCCCGGCGCGGGGGGTCCGGCTGCAGCGAGCAGCGGTGGCGGGGCGCGCGAGGGCGCGCGGGTGGCGGCGCTGTGCCTGCTGTGGTACGCGCTGAGCGCGGGCGGCAACGTGGTCAACAAGGTGATTCTGAGCGCCTTCCCGTTCCCAGTGACCGTGTCGCTGTGCCACATCCTGGCGCTGTGCGCGGGGCTCCCACCGCTGCTGCGCGCCTGGCGCGTGCCCCCCGCGCCGCCCGTCTCGGGCCCCGGGCCCAGTCCGCATCCGTCTCCCGGCCCGCTACTGCCGCCGCGCTTCTACCCGCGCTACGTGCTGCCACTTGCCTTCGGCAAGTACTTCGCATCTGTATCAGCGCACGTCAGCATCTGGAAGGTGCCCGTGTCCTATGCACACACCGGTAGGTTCCGCGCCCGGCCTGAGGGGCGGCGTCCGGGGCGCACCGCTTGGGATCTGAGCCCATGGACAGGGGTGCGCCGGCCCGGGGGCGTCCTTCCGGACTGAGTAATCAGCACAGGGGCTGCGAAGGCTTTTGCTAGGAGGGACACGCACAGGGTTCTCAGGGAGAAAAGGGGCTGAGAAGAGAGCTGTTAGGTAAGCAGGACCCTGCTTACCTCTTTCTCTACCTACCGAAAGATAAGGGGTGAAGAGGTCAGGGGCTGCCAAGCCCTCCCATCCCGCCGTGGAGGTGGAACAAGTTGGGCCCTGGAACTCAGGCAGCCCCCTGAGTGCCCTTCCCTTTCTTTGCAGTCAAGGCCACCATGCCCATCTGGGTGGTCCTCCTGTCCCGGATCATTATGAAGGAGAAGCAGAGCACCAAGGTAACCCCGGGCAGGGACTCTGGGCAGATGGGAGCTCCAGGGGCTTCCTCCCTGTTGCCAGCTGGTGACGTGGTCAGGATCCTGGTCTGCAGGCTGCCTGGCTTCCTGTCAAATAGGGAAGTGTAGAGGCCTCCAGTGGCCTTTTACTACTCATGTTCTACGATCACCCTGTGGGCAATGGTGTGTGGAGTATGTGTCCCTCTGTGATCTCTGCTGTGTGCTCTTAGGAACTGGTGTCCCCTTCGGATCCAATTTTACTCCCCGATTTGATTCCCTACCTGGGTTTACTGGTAGGTAATGGCTTGGTCACATCTTGGCCAGACACCCCGTGTGTGGCCTTTCCAGCGGGACTAGGGGCAGACTGGAACGCTATCTAATAGGTTTTTACTTCCTTTTTTTTTTTTTTTTTGAGATGGAATCTCGCTGTATTACCCAGGCTGGAGTGCAGTGGCACAATCTCAGCTCACTGCAGCCTCTGCCTTCCGGGTTCAAATGATTCTCCTGCCTCAGCCTCCCAAGTAGCTGGGACTACAGGTGTGCACCACCATGTCTGGCTAATTTTTTTGTATTTTTAGTAGAGGCAGGGTTTCACCATGTTGCCAGACTGGTCTCGAACTCCTGACCTCAATTAATCCACCTGCCCGAGCCTTGATTACAGGTGTGAGGCACTGCGCTTGGCTAGGTTTTCAGCTCTTTACAAGAGAGAGCTGTCAGGGCACCTCTGGGATCAGAAGCCAGACACCATCAAAGGAGTTTGATCTTGGCAAAATCCAGCAAAGTCTTAGAAATTAAAACAGCCAGAAGTTGTGATGGTCTGGGAACAGAAGTGAAAGCGGCACGCAGGACTCAAGGGCTGCATAAGGAGGATGCTTTTGGCACAGTCCAAGTTCTGTTTAAGATGCCAAGCCAGGGTATTTCCTGGCTTGGGGCAAGAATAGCCATGGCTGTAGCTAGAGATAGCTTTGCCCTGTATCCTTAAGTGGAAGTTGGGCGCCTGTTGTCCCAGCTGGAATTGATTTCATGCTGGACACTGTGCCTCTTTTCCAAGTGGTTGGTTTCTGGCATCTTGTGTTTTATGTAACTCAGAGAGGCAGTGCCCTGGATCAAGTTATAGAAATTGGGCCACCTATGGCTGATTTTTTTTTTCATTCCAGCCTGTCTTTGTCCTAGCAAGACCTGTGTGGGCTCTGCAGCCCTGCTCCCCCAGGGCGATGTCAAGCTGGGACTTGGCTGCTGGGAAGTCATAGTTGTCCTGGAGGTGTTTAGCTGCATCCCCAGATAATCACATCGTGTTTATCAGGCTTCCCCGTTGTACAGGACATTGTACCCAGCTTGGGCAAGGAGATCATCTAGCCAGACTAATGATAATGACATCATAACTTCTAGGAAGCTGCCCTGCAAGGCAGATAAGGTAGGTAGTCACCGTTCCTGATCTCAGATTTTCCTGAGATGGACTGAGAGGGGAGAGTCACATGCCTGAGGACCACAGCTGGATAGTGGGGAAACTGGAATTCAGGTCCACAGCCTTCACTCTGCCCTCCCTGTGGCGTGATCACTCCCTCCTAAAATCTCCACCTCTCCCACCTCTTCTTAAGAGTGTTCTGTTGTTTGTTTTTTCTTTTTCTGAGACACAGTCTCACTCTGTTGCCCAGGACAGAGTGCAGTGGTGTGATCTTAGCTCAGTGCAACCCCTGCCTCCTGGGTTTAAGTGACTCTTGCCTCAGCTTCCCAAGTAGCTGAGATTACAGGTGCATACCATCACACCCAGCTAATTTTGTATTTTCTTTTTCTTTTTTTTTTTTAGTGGCTGAAACAGTAAATATTTATTTCTCACAGTTCTGGAGGCTGGAAAGTCCAAGATAAAAAGTATAGGCCAATTTAGTTCCCTGGCATAGGCCCTCTTTCTGGTTCCAAATGGTGTCTTCTCATTGTAGCCTCACATGGTGGAGAGCAGAGAGAGAGCTAGCTCTCTGGCCACCTCTTATAAGAGCACTAATCCCATCCATAGGGGCTTGACCTCACGACCTAATTATCTCCCAAAGGCTCCACCTTCAAATATTATCACACTGGAGATAAGGCTTTAACATGTACATTTGGGGGATAGGGGCATAAACATTCAATCCATAGCATAGCTTGAAATTTGACTGAGTCCTTTTAATCAGTTCAGTAGTTATTAAGAGTCTTTAAGATCATCGCTATAGAAAATGGTATCATCAGCAAATAAAGATAGTTTTACATTTTCCTTTCTAACATGGATAACTTTTATTTATTTATTTTCTTGCTCGATTGCCCTGTCTAGAACCTACTGCAGTACAATGTTGAATGGAAATAGTGAGGGGGCATTCTTGTCTTCTTATACTTAGGGGGAAAGATTTCAGTCTTTCACTGTTGAATGTGAATTTAGCTCTGTTTTTTTATTCTTATATGTCTCTTATCTTGAAGAAGTTCCCTTCTATTCCTCGTTTGTTGACAGGTTTATTGTTATTATTATTTTAATTTTTGTATTTTCAATAGATGCAGAGTTTCACCATGTTGGTCAGGCTGGTCTTGAACTCCTGACCTCAAGTGATCTGCCCTCCTTGGCCTCCCAAAGTGAAGAGTGTTCTTTGTAGGACAGGGTTGAGCCGAGACTCAGAAGAGCTGGACGTGGGGGAATGGATCCCTGTGGATTCTAGAAGTTGGGAGTTGTTTAGCCTCACATGCCAGACCTAAAGGAAGGCTTCCTGTCACTATGTTTGCTCCTCGTTCATTCAGTTAGCAGCCGTTGAGTGCCTGCTGTGTGCCAGGCACCGGGATAAAGCAGTGAACAAGGACCTGCCCTGAGGTTGTACACTGTTTACCGGGACTGGGTGATGTAACAGGCAGTTAGAGTGGGTGGAGAGTTCTCTGCTGGGGAAGCCCAGGCAGTGGCCCTGGGAACACAGCACAGGAGCCTCCCAAGGTGGAGATGGGTTGGAGAAAGCTCTCCTTGTGGAGGCAGGAGGTCTAAGGACAAAGGAGGTCACCGGTAGGAGGAGGCATCAGTGGAGTGTCCCAGCCAGGAGTAGCTGTGCTAGAAGAGCCTGAAGTAAGAGGAAACGGGGCCAGGCACAGTGGCTCACGCCTGTAATCCCAGCACTTTGGGATGCCAAGGTGGATGGATCACCTGAGGTCAAGAGTTTGAAACCAGCCTGGCCAACATGACAAAACCCCGTCTCTACTACCACAGGCGTGGTAGCGCATGCCTGTAATCTCCACTACTGGGGAGGCTGAGGCAGGAGGATTGCTTGAACCCAGGAGGTGGAGGTCGCAGTGAGCCGAGATCGAGCCACTGCCCTCCACTGGGCGACAGCAGGACTCCATCTCAAACAACTTAAAAAAAAAATGGGCTAACACCGTTTTCAGCCTTAGTCCACCTGCACCCAGGTGAATTTTAAAAATAATTAATTTTCAAAAAAATGGAACAGGGAGCCTTGCAGAGGATCAGGGCTTCAAACCCTGGTGCAACCATGGCAGCTGGATAGATCTGTGGAGTTATAAACAACCCTGGGCTGTGGCCCTGAGCAGAGGCTCTTAAAGGGGTGACAGTATGGGGATGGGACCGCCCACAAATAAGCCCTGCCCCTGGTGCTCTGATAACCACCTCCCCCCAGCCACCCCTGGGAGCATCACTGGCACAGCAAACACCATTTTCAAAGGGTCAGGTGGTCTCCCTTTGCCTAGGGAGGAGAGAGGCCTTGCCCTGGGCATCTGTGGCAGGCGGCCCAGCTCTAGTCTGGCCTGTGGGCCCCTCCTGATGACCTCTTCCTGCAGGTATACCTGTCACTCATCCCCATCATCAGCGGCGTCCTGCTGGCCACGGTCACTGAGTTGTCTTTCGACATGTGGGGGCTGGTCAGTGCCCTCGCCGCCACGCTGTGCTTCTCGCTTCAGAACATTTTCTCCAAAAAGGTATCTGGGCACCATCAGTGGACATGTATGGGGTGTCAGGGGTGTGCGGGCAGCAAGCTGGTGGCATTGGACAAACAGGCTGAGTAGAGATTTCTTTGGCATTGGAACAGAAAAATCTTCATTGCCATCCTGCTGATATTCTGTCGGTCATTTTGCTTTTTAAATGGTTTACGTTTTTTTGGCCAGGTGAAGTGGCTCACATGCCTATAATCCCAGCACTTTGGGAGGCCAGGGCAGACAGTTCACTTGAGGTCAGGAGTTCAACACCAGCCTGGCCAACATGGCAAAACCCCATCTCTACTAAAAATACAAAAATTAGCCAGGCATTGTGGTATGCACCTGTAATCCCACCTACTCCAGACACTGAGACACAAGAATTGCTTGAACCCAGGAAGCAGAGAGGTTGCACTGAGCTGCAATCACACCACTACACTCCAACCTGGGCAAGAGAGTGAGACTCTGTCTCAAAGAGTTAATGTGCTCAATGTGAAAAAAAATAGAGAAAAGCTTTTTTTTTTTTTTTTTCTGAGACCGGGACTCACTGTCACCTAGGCTGGAGTGCTATGGCATGATCATAGCTCACCGCAGCCTCAGTCTCCAGGGCTCAAGTGATCCTCACACCTCAGCCTCCCAAAGCGCTGAGATTACAGGCATTAGCCACTATGCCTATCTAAAAAGTTCAATTTAAAACAAAATTCTAAAATTTGTTGAAGCCAGGTGCAATGGCTCACATCTGTAATCCCAGCACTTCAGGAGACCAAGGAAGGAGGATCCATTGAGGCCAGGAGTTTGAGACCAGCCTGGGCAACAGAGTGAGATCCTGTCTCAAAACAATTATTGCTCTTAACTCCTGTGATAATCACACACTTTTCAGGTACCACCGTTAATGCACTTTCCCTATTGGAAATGCCAGTTATTTCCAACTTTTCATTGTAAAGTAGAAACAGTCACTGTGTGTGCTATTTTCCTGTCTCAGTTATTTCATGATGATAGGCTTACAGTTCTCAGGTTCTCAGGTTACAGGATATGAAACCTTTATGACTCTTAATATAGTTGGTTTGGTGGTATTCTAAAAAGGCTATACCAGTTTAGCCTCAAACCAGTGGAATTTCAGAGTGCCTACTTCACCGTCACCAGCACTGAGTGTTACTGTTTTATTTGTGGGTTTTTTTTCTTGATCCTTTATGCATGGAACATGGTGCTTGTTTCAGATACAGGCTGTGTATGTTCTCATAGAGGCACGTGCAGGTTTGGTGTTCAAGCTCAGATGTCGGGGTTAATATCCAGTCACTGTATTTGGAGCCTGAGTAACTGGAGCCCTTTTTGCCACATATCATTTTAATCACCCTCTAAAGAGGCTTTCCCTTTCCAGGTCTTGAGAGATTCACGGATCCACCATCTCCGGCTACTCAACATCCTGGGCTGCCACGCCGTCTTCTTTATGATCCCCACCTGGGTTCTGGTGGACCTCTCAGCTTTCCTGGTCAGCAGCGACTTGGTGAGTTGGACAGCACTGAGAACCCACCGTTGTCTTGGCTAGCTCCTGAATAGGTGCTTTGTTGAGGAGCTGCAGCTGCATGTTGACATGGGGGTGTTTTTCGGGCTCCCAGCAGCCAGCCCTTTCAGCAGTCGGCCCTCTGTGATGACTCAGTGCACCCCGTCGAGGAAGTGGGTTTTCTGTGCGTTTCCTTCTTTACTGTGCTTGATCCCAGGTGCTGATAGCTCCTGTGTTTATGCCGGTAGCATCGAGGAAGAGAAGGTGACTCGTCCACATCTTGGCAATATGGTCCACATGGCACTTTGACTTTTTATTTTTACTCATTTTTTAATTTAAATGTTTAGTTTTTTTAGAACTTGCTCTGTTGCCAGGGATGGAGTGCAGTAGCATAATCATGGCTCACTGCAGCCTGGACCTCAGTCCTGGGCTCAAGCAATCCTCCCGCCTCAGCCTCCTGAGTAACTGAGACTACAGGCGTGCACCACCACACCTAGCGAATTTGGTTTTCTTTTTTTCTGATATGGAGTTTCGCTCTTGTTACCCAGGCTGGAGTGCAATGGCATGATCTCAGCTCACCGCAACCTCCGCCCCCTGGGTTCAAGCAATTCTCCTGCCTCAGCCTCCCAAATAGTTGGGAATACAGGCTTGTGCCACCGTGCCCAACTAATTTTTGTATTTTTAGTAGAGATGGGGTTTCACCATGTTGACCAGAATGGTCTCAATCTCTTGACCTCATGATCCAACCGCCTCAGCCTCTCAAAGTGCTGGGATTATAGGCATGAGCCACCACACCTGGCCTTTTTTTGTTGTTGTTAACTGTTTTTGGAGAGACAGAGTCTCACTGTGTTGCCCAGTGTGGTTCTGAACTCCTGGCCTTAAAAGATCTGCTGTGCCCTCCCAAAGTACTGGAATTACAGGTGTGAGCCACTGTGCCTGGCCAGCCCTGAAACTTTTGAAAACTGTGCTGGCTGGATGCGGTGGCTCAAGCCTATAATCCCAGCACTTTGGGAGGCCAAGGCATATGGATCACCTCAGGTCAGAAGTTTAAGACCAGCTTGACCAATATAGTGAAACCCGTCTCTACTAAAAATACAAAATTAGCCAGTGTGGTGGTACACACCTGTAATCCCAGCTACTTGGGAGGCTGAGGTGGGAGAATCACTTGAACCAGGGACATAGAGGCTGCAGTGAGCTGAGATGGCGCCACTGCACTCCAGCCTGGGCAACAAGAGCAAAACTCTGTCTCACAAAAGAGAAAAGAAAACTGTACACAACTCAATTTCCTCCCTGGTCTCTATTTCCATGTACTCCATGTCGAATCTTTCTGCCAACTGCAGGGTCTGCCTTCAGAAAATGTGTTATAGACAAATGCAGGTGCCTGCAGTAAGGGAGAGGCCAGTGTGATTCTTCCAGACAGAAAGGAAGAGTAAATATTTATTGAAGTCTTAATGTGGTCTAGCTGGGTTTGTGACATTTCTCATCTTTAATCTTTAGCTCTGCCTGTTGAAGTAGTGGATATCACCGCTATTTCCCTGATTAATAAACCTTTTGTAACTAACCTTCCTTCCACATTGATGAGCTGTGATTCCTCTGTGAAGAACTTTCCATCTTCCAGGACTGGTTTGTTACCTTGAAGTATGGTATGAGAAAGCAGTTTAATGCTTAACTGTCCCTTTTAATGACTAATTTTCAGGAGACAGAGGTGGAGCTTACTCCAAATGTTGGCCATAGTTGAGGGTTGGTTTGGGGCTAGGGAAGGGGTTCTCTTTTTTTCTCCAGCATCATTGTGAACTTTATGTGTTTGGCAGTTGCACGAATTATTCTATTTCCTAGTCAAATTGTCCTATCTCGGCCAGGCAAGGTGGTTCATGCCTGTAATCCCAGCACTTTGGGAGGCTGAGGTATGCAGATCACTTGAGGTCAGGAGTTCAAGACCAGCCTGGTCAACATGGTGAAACCCCATCTCTACAGAAAATACAAAAATTAGCCTGGTGTGATGGCATGTGTATAATAATCTCAGCTACTCAGGAGGCTAAGGCAGGAGAATCACTTGAACCTGAGAGGTAGAGGTTGTAGTGAGCCAAGATCATACCACACTGCACTCCAGCCTGGGCAGCAGAGCAAGGCTCCATCTTTAAAAAAAAAAAAATGGTCCTGTCTTAGCCATTGGATCCCTTCTGATTGGCTCCCTGCTCTTATAGCACTGTGGGTCAGGGTTTCACCCAGCGGGATGCCCGCCCACATCTTGTGTACTTCCCATCCCAGAGCTGCAGTCAGCCCTTCCTTCAGGACTCCAGGCGCCGTTTGTGGGGAGCGGTGTTTAGAGACATGATCCAGGCATCGTGGGTGTTTTTTGCTGCTGGGTTGTCATTGCTGTTAGGCCTCTGCTGTGAAAAATTAGGAAGTACATACTTGGTACAGCAGCAAAAAGTTCCTAGCGATTCGTTTCACTTTCGATTGAACAGTCCAGATCTTTACTGCTTTGAATTTCGAATTTAGATCTCATTGCTGGTATGCTTGGTTCCTCTCGTCTTTTCCTAGTTGCTTATTGTACCCCAGTTATTCACTGACGTTATTCTACTGTACACTCACTCATATAATTGCTTCAGAGTGAGCATCCTCACAGCACAACTGCAGCTAGAGTGCTGAGAGCAGGTTAGTGTTTCTTTGTAGGCTGGGTGTGATGGCTCACACCTGGAATCTCAGCACTTTAGGAGACTGAGATATGAGATAGGTAGATCACTTGAGGCCAGGAGTTCGAAACCAGCCTGGCCAACATGGGGAAGCCCCGGCTCTAGAAAAAATAAAACATTAGCCAGGCGTGGTGGCATACGCCTATAATCCTAGCTACTAGGGAGGTGGAGGCTGCAGTGAGCTGAGATCACAACACTGCACTCCAGCCTGGGTGACACAGCAAGACTATGTCTCATAAAAATAAAAAAAATGAAGAAGTCTGGCCATGATTCCTGTCACCTCCATCCTGTCCCCTCCCCGCCCATGAATAATATTTCTTATGCTCCTAGTTCACCTTTTCCTATTTTTGCAAATATAAGCAAATTTGCATGTATAATCACACTCTGTCCTCCTTACACAGAAAGTAGCTTTTTATTTTATTTTATTCATTTATTTTGAGACTGAGTTTTGCTCTGTCTCCCAGGCTAGAGTGCAATGGCTCGCAACCTCCACCTCCCAGATTCAGGCAATTTTCCTGCCTCCGCCTCCCAAGTAGCTGAGATTACAGGTGCCCACTACCTCGCCCAGCTAATTTTTTTCTTTTTTTTTGTATTTTTAATGGAGACAGGGTTTCACAATGTTGCCCAGGCTGGTCTCAAACTCCCAGCCTTAAGTGATCCACGCACCTTGGCCTCCCAAAGTGCTGGGATTACAGGCATAAGCCACCGTGCCCAGCCCAAAAGGTAGCTTTTTAAATACACAGTTTGGTCACACACAGTGCCTCACACCTATAATCCCAGTACTTTGAAAGGCAGAGGCAGGCAGGTCGCTTGAGCCTCAGGAGTTTGAGACCAGCCTGGGCAAACTGATGAAACTATATCTCTACATAAAACAAAACCAAAAATTAACCCGGCATGGTGCTACATGCCTGTAGACCCAGCTGCTTAGAAGCCTGAGGTGGGAAGATCACTTGAACCCAGTAAGGTCAAGGCTGCAGTGAGCCTTGATTGAGCCACTTCACTGCAGCCAGCATGACAGAGCAAGACACTGCCTCAGAAATAAATATACAGTCATCCTTCCATATATGTGGGTTCTATACTAGTGGATTTGACCAACTGCAAATTGAAAATATATGGTGGAAAAACAGTTAAGCGAAGTACAATAATAAAGAATAATCCATATTTTTAAACAATACAGTATAACAATTCTTTGTATAGCATTTATAAGTAATCTAGTGATTTCAAGTATACAGGAGGATGTGCATGGATTACATGCAAATACTAGACCGTTTTTTAAAAGAGACTTGAACATCTATAGAATTTGAGATCCACAGGGGTCCTTAGAACCAGTCCTCCGTGGATACCGAAGGGGAGCTGAACTATTCTGCACCCTGTTCATTTCATCTAGTCCTGGAGAGCTCTTCTACCGACATAGGAGGCCTTTCTCATGTCTTTTAGGGCTGGCTAATATTGTGGGTGGGTTTCCTGTCAGCTCCTCTGCTGTTCTGTGTTACAGCTCATTAGGGTACATATGCGTCCACATACGGACAGGAATATAGAGGCATTTGCTGTGGTCTTTTGTCTGCGTTCCTTGCATTTAGGACACTCTGTGTTGTCAGTGTTGTTCTAGTGGTTATCTTTTGTTACAATACCTTACGTAACCTCCAGTTTTTTTAGTTGAGGCTACGTATGTATGTTTCACGGTGTGTTTTGTTTTGTTTTGTTTTGTTTTGTTTTGTTTTGTTTTGTTTTGTGGTTTTGGTTTGTTTGTGTTGTGTTGTGTTGTTTTGTTTGTTTTGGTTTGGTTTGTTTGTTTTGGTTTGTTTTGTTTTGTTTTGTTGTTTTGTTTTGTTTTGTTTTGTTTTGTTTTGTTTTGCATAGAGACAGCCTCTCACAGTCGTTGTCCAGATTGGTCTTGAACTCCTGGCCTCAAGCTGTCCTCCTGTCTTACCCTCCCAAAGTGCTGAGATTACAGCTGTGAGCCACCACACATGGCCATGCAGCTTTTTGTTTGTTTGTTATTTGTTTTTTAGACTGTGTTTCATTCTTGCCCAGGCTGGAGTGCAATGGTGCGATTTTGGCTCACTGCAATCTCCGCCTCCCAGGTTCAAGCGATTCTCCTGCCTCGGCCTCCCGAGTAGCTGGGTTTACAGGCATGTGCCACCCTGCTTGGCTAATTTTGTATTTTTAGTAGAGACGGGGTTTCTCCATGTTGGTCTTGAACTCCTGACCTCAGGTGATCCGCCTGCCTCGGCCTCCCAAAGTGCTGAGATTACAGGCATGAGTCACTGTGCCCAGCCCATGCCTTTGTATATTTTAATAGCAGCCCTAGGCACAGACCGTATTCAGTAATGTTGCAGTCTGAAGATGGGGTTCCCCCTCTTTGTCTTGTGTCTCCCACGTAGACTAACCAGACGGCAGGTTAGTTAGCGCAGTCCCAGGCTCCAGCACAAGACGGAGGAAGATGAGATGGGAACACATCAGCCGGTGTCTGCTGCTCTCCACTCTACCAAGATTCAAAGGCTGGAGTGGGTAGTTCCCAGAGCTGCCTGGCCCAGTTGCCAAATGGCTTGGCAAAAGACAGGCGGGGATTCCTAGACTCTGGAGCAGGTGGCCTGGTTTCAGAACTTGGACAGAATGCACAAAACAGCTACTGGAGAACCAAAAATTAATGGTAGCAGGCAGATGGCTGCGGGGAGAGGGCAGAATTCAAAGTGCCTTGGAGCCAGCAGTGAGTTCGTCATTCTTCTTCCTGTATCTTCAGCCTGGACATTAGGCAGCTCAGAAGGTAGACAGAGGCACTGAATGAGACACGGATGTTCTCTGCTTGGAGCTTGGAGAGTGGGAAAAGAGATTCCTAACCCTCAGGGAGAATGGAGGAAATCCCCTATTAGGCTTTTTCTTTTTCTTTCTTTTTGAGACAAGAGTCTTGAACTGTCGCCCAGGCTGGAGTGCAGTGGCGTGATCTTGGCTCACTGCAACCTCCGCCTCTCAAGTTCAAGAGATTGTCCTGCCTCAGCCTCCCATGTAGCTGGGATTACAGGCACGTGCCACCACACCCAGCTAATTTCTGTATTTTTCTTTTTAGTAGAGACAGGGTTTCACCCTGTTGGCCAGACTGGTCTTAAAGTCCTGACCTCAGGTGATCTGCCCACCTTGACCTCTCCAAGTGCTAGGATTACAGATGTGAGCCACCACACCTGGATGCCTGTTAGACTTTTTCTTTTTCTATTGTTTTGAGATGCAGTCTCGCCCTTGTCACCCAGAGTGAAGTAGCAGCACTATCTTAGCTCACTGCAACCTCCACCTCCCAGGTTCAAGCGATTCTCCCACCTCAGCTTCCTGAGTGGCTAGAATTATAGGCGTGCACCACCACTCCCAGCTAATTTTTGTATTTTTAGTACAGACGGGGTTTCACCATGTTAGTTGTGTATGGTGGTGCACACCTGTAGTCCTAGCTACTTAGGAGGCCGAGGTGAGAGAATCGCTTGAGCCCAGTAGGCAGAGGCTGCAATGAGCTGATTGCACCACCGCACTTCAGCCTGGTTAACAGAGCCAAGATCCCTTCTAGAAAAAAGCCAAAACGTACAATATCAAGTTCGTTGAGGATGGGGCACATGTGGAACTCTCATAGTTTGTTGGTGCAAATACAAAATGATGCAGCCACTCTGGAAAGCATTAAGGAGGTTCTTAATGAAGTTAAAATATACACTAATGTAGCAACCCCACTCCTGGTTGTTTATAGAAATGAAACTGATGTTCACACAAAAGCCTTTTTATATGAAGTGTTTACAGCAGTTGTATTCACGATCACCAGAAACTAGAAACAATCCAGATGTCCTTCAGCAGTTGAGTGGATAAAGAAACTTTAGGGCTGGGCGCAGTGGCTCACGCCTGGAATCCCAGCACTTTGGGATCATTTGAGGTCAGGATTTCGAGACCAGCCTCACCAATATAGTGAAACTTTGTCTCTACTAAAACACAAATTAGCCAGGCATGGTGGCACATGTCTGTGGTCCCAGCTACTCGGGAGCCTGAGGCCAGAGAATCACTGGAACCCAAGAGGCGCAGGTTGCACCACTCCAGCCTGGGTGACAAAGTGAGACCCCATCTCAAAAAAAAAAAAAAGGCCAGACACAGTTGCTCACACCTGGAATCCCAGCACTTTGGGAGGCCAAGGTGGGCAGAGTACCTGAGGTCAGGAGTTCAAGACCAGCCTAGCCAACATGGTGAAACCCCGTTTCTACTAAAAATACAAAAATTAGCCAGGTGTGATGACGGGCACCTATAATCCGAGCTACTCAGGAGGCTGAGACGGGAATCGCTTGCACCGGTGAGGCAGAGGTGGTAGTAAGCTGAGATTACACCATTGCACTCCAGCCTGGATGACAAGAGTGAAACTCCATCTCAAAAAAAAAAAAAAAAAAAGAAAGAAACTTCAGTACACATACAGTGGAGCATTACTCAGCAATGAAAAGGTACCAACTCTTGTCCCTCACAACCTGGATGAGTGGCAGAGGCGCTACACTGAGTGAAAGCAGCCTGCCTCCGAAGGTTCCGAGTCAAGTGATTCCAGTCACATGACAGTCTCCCAAGGACACATGGGTCATGATAAAAAACACTCATGGCTTCCAGGTGTAGGAGGAGGGGGTTAGGACAAAAAAGAAGCCCCCAGGAGTGTTCTGGACCCTGATGGTTGTGGTGGCTCCGTAAATTGATGCGTTTGTTAAAATGCCTGGCGTTGTGTACCCTGTGGAAAAATCAGTCCCTTTTATTATGTATCTTTTTTTGTTTTAAGCCAGATTGATTGGGTTCCTTTCCTGGAAGATAGATGTCTGTGCAAGCAGGAAGACAATAGCTTGGAAGTCCTAACCGATCACCTTAGGGAGGGACCCCTGGGAGAACAGGCTGGCCCAACATGAAGGCATCCTGGTAGGCTCATGTATATTACAGGGGCTGTTCCTCCAGTGAGTTTGCCCGCAGAAGCTGCAGGGTGTATGTATGGCACAGGTAAATGGACTTGTATTTGGGAGTTCGAGTCTTGACTTAGTTGGCGTTGAGCTGGTCGCCTAAGCCTTTGAGAGGACCCTGTGGTCTTTCTCTCTTCGAGTGCAGTGGAGATGGAGTCAGGCAGTCATCCTGCAGCTCCAGCAGAGCCGCCAATCATCGTCACCCTCGGCGGAGTCAGCTCCGTCCTCCCAGGGCCAACGTCTGCACGCCCTAGAAGTTGGCCTGCAAGGCTGTACCTGGTTCTCACCTGTCTGCCTGTCCTTGGACCAGCCTAGGCTCTTTGGGGGTTTCGTGGTCTGGCTCTCTTCCTAGTTGCGATTTTTTTATTTTTGGACCCCTTAATCAGAATGGCCTCATTCTGGTCAGATGGTAACTAACGTTTTGTGGGGGTTTCTCTCTTATTCTGTCGCCCAGGCTGGAGTCCTGTGGTGCCATCGTAGCTCACTGGAGCCTTGAACTCCTGGGCTCAAGTGATCCTCCCACTTCAACCTCCCAGGTAGCTGGGACTACAGGTGTGCACTACCATGCCTGGCTAATGTTTTATTTTTTTTTTTGTAGAGGCAGGGTCTCACTTTGTTGCCCAGGCTGGCCTTGAATGATCTTTCCTCCTTAGCCTCCCAGAGTGTTGGGATTACAGGCATGAGCCAGCATGTCCAGCCTAAACTGTTTTTTTTTGTTTGTTTTTGAGATGGAGTTTCACTCTTGTTGCCCAAGCTGGAGTGCAGTGGTGTGATCTTGGCTCACCGCAACCTCTACCTCCCGGATTGAAGCAATTCTCCCTCAGCCTCCCAAGTAGCTGGGATTATAGGCATGCACCACCACTCTCAACTAATTTTGTATTTTTAGTAGAGACAGGGTTTCACCATGTTGATCAGATTGGTCTCAAACTCCTGATGACCTCAGGTGATCTACCCACCTCAGCCTCCCAAAGTGCTGGGATTACAGACATGAGCCACCATGCCCAGCCTAAACTGTTGATAACATCACCTCTTGTGTGTGTTTGGCTTGCAATTGTTGTAAAGCACTTCCAAAGCCATGATTCTGTTTCATCCTCACAGCAATAGGTGCAGACCTGTGGCTTTCATATTACCCGGTACTTTGAAGGCTCAGGGCCACCTTCACAGGACCTCTGATCCTGTAGAATGCCTTGTGTCCAACAAGCAGACCCTTGCTTTGCTAAACCCAGAGTTCCTGGCTGTTCTCTGCCAGAGACAAGGGAAGGCTTTGGTTTATGTCTTCTTGGTACCCTGTGGGGACCTGGCTTCACCTCTCTTTCCTTGGTAGGAGATGGTAGGTGATTCCTGTGCCATGTGTGGTGTCATGAAGTTCTGAGGTCATGCACCTAGCACCCAGTGTCTCTTGGTGACACACCTGGGCTGGCTGCCTGTGGACTGTGAGGCTCCAGACGAGCCCTCCACATCCCTTCCCTACCCCTGCCAGGTGGATAGAGGGAGGCTAAGTCACCACCGCCCACTGAAGTGCTGTCTTTGCCTCCCGGTCTCTGCAGACCTACATCTCCCAGTGGCCCTGGACGCTCCTGCTCCTCGCTGTCAGTGGGTTCTGTAACTTTGCCCAGAACGTCATCGCCTTCAGCATCCTCAACCTCATCAGCCCCCTGAGCTACTCAGTCGCCAATGCCACCAAGAGAATCATGGTCATCACGGTGTCCCTGATCATGCTGCGCAACCCAGTCACCAGCACCAACGTCCTGGGCATGATGACCGCCATCCTGGGGGTCTTCCTCTACAACAAGGTGAAAGTCGGGGGAGGCTGGGTGGGGAACAAAGTCGGCCCTCAGCACCCAGGGAGTCAGGAAAGGAAGAGCCTCCCCAGAGCTGGAGGCTAGGGCTGTAGGTCGACGCTTTCCACCGACTGGTTTATGATCTTGGCGCAGCCCCTTCCCACCCTGGCTTCCTTTTTCCTGCGTCGACAACCTCAGGTCCTTATAACACTGCGGCTGTGTCTCAGCTGGGGACTTCCCTCCCCCCTCTCAAAGGCTCTGTTTGGTTTGGGATGGATGACAAAGAGGGCTTGCCTTCCTTTTCTTTTTCTTTTTTTTTCTTTTTCTTTTTTTGAGATGTAGTCGCACTCTTGTCACCCAGGCTGGAGTGCAGTGGCTCTCCATCTCAGCTCACTGCAACCTCAGCCTCCCGAGTAGCTGGGATTACAGGCGCCTGCCACCACACCCCGCTAATTTTAGTACTTTTAGTAGAGACGGGGTTTCACCATGTGAGTCAGGCTGGTCTCGAACTCCTGACTTCAGGTGATCCGCCTGCCTCAACCTCCCAAAGTACAGAGGCGTGAGCCATCGCACCCAGCCTCTTTATTTGTTCTTAACACATGTAGAGATGGAGGTCTCTCTATTTTGCCCAATCTCATCTCAAACTCCTGGCCTCAAGTGATCCTCCCACCTGGGCCTCCCAAAGCACTGGGATTACTGGCATAAGCCACCGCATCCAGCCAAGGACTTGCCTTCTGAGTCTGTCCATGCTCTGTGGTCTGATCCATTCATGTCTGCTGTCCTTGCTCAAGCTCTGTGACTTACGCCAGCCCCAAAGCTTAATTGACTTTTTTTCTTAATTCTTTTTTGAGAGACAGTGTCCTGCTCTGTCTCCCAGGCTGGAGTGCAGTGGTGTGATCCAAGCTCTCTACAACCTCTGCCTGCCGGGTTCAAGCGATCCTCCTGCCTCAGCTTCCTGAGTAGCTGGGATTATAGACACAGGCCACCACACCCAGTTAATTTTTTTGCATTTTTAGTACAGACAGGGTTTTGCCATGTTGCCCAGGCTAGTCTCAAACTCCTGAGCTCAGGTGATCCTCCTGCCTCGGCCTCCCAAAGTGCTGGGATGACAGGTGTGAGGCGCCGCAGCCACCGGTTGACTGACTTTGAATTATGAGCTCTTCCTTATGCCCCAGGCATGTCCTGTCTCATTTCTCTCTTTCTGGCACAGACCAAGTACGATGCAAACCAGCAAGCCAGGAAGCACCTCCTGCCCGTCACCACATCCGACCTGAGCAGCAAGGAGCGCCACCGGAGCCCAGTGGAGAAGCCTCACAATGGCCTCCTCTTCCCCCAGCACGGGGACTATCAGTACGGCCGCAGCAGCATCCTCACAGACCACTTCCAGTACAGCCGGCAGAGCTACCCAAACTCATACAGTTTGAACCGCTATGATGTGTAGAGTCCCGAGGGCAGGACCAGACTGTTCTGTGACTCCTTCCCCTGCCCCCACAGCAGTATCAGAAATTTCTGACAATCAGTGAATGTACAACCCAGCCGAGGGGATGGGGCATAACTCTGCATCAGAAGCTCTCGGGTTCCCGGCCCTGCCATGAGCCGCAGGAGGACGCGTTGCCTGCAGTGCAGGTGGCCGTGGGCTCCGGGCAAACCTAAACAGAGACTGGTGTCTCGTGCTCTTTGTTCCTCGAGTCTGTCATCTGAGGGCCATATCGCTGCGGAGATCTTGGCCACGTTGTACCTTTCCATGTGGAATTATTCCAGATAACACCCAGGACCCTGTCTGGAAAGCTAGGATCGCTGTGGCTACAGACCATGAGCTGGCAATGGGCGTATCCAGGATGGTGCTTGAGAATGTCAGACTGGCCACTTTAATTCCCTGGCTCAGATATGCCTAGGACCAACAGGGTCACTGAGCAGACAAGGAACCTGCGAGAATCATTCAGAACATCCGCAGCCAAGGAGATGGATCCTGTTTCCTGGTTATCCTCTTAACGGTTCGCAAGTTCCTGGCAACGTTCCAAAGCAAAAAGCAATTGCAATTAGCATCCAATTCCTGCAGCCTGGTGCTCTGCCCTGCACATCAGAGTTGGCGTCCACCCAGATCCAGAGGGAAAGGAAACTGCTCTCTGCCTCTTCCTCCCTTACCAGGGCAGGGCGTTTCTCTTAGGGTATCAAGAAGGATCTTCAGGAAATTATGTTCAGTGTTTCAAGCTCTATTTCTGTGGCACTTGTCTTTTCAGAAGAGTCCTCACCTCTTCTCTGACGATTTGGTAGGTTGTCTGGGAGGGAGATCTTGGTTTTCTGAGGATCTTGCATTTTTTTAGGGAAGATTTTGTAGTTGTGTGTGTGCTTTTTTGCCTTGGTCCCCATTACGGGATGCATTAGGACTGGCTTATAGATTGAAAACCATTTTGTTTCTAAAGGTTTCAAAACAAAGTTCCCACTGGTGATGCCTGGGTGACACATTTTGGTACTTAGCAGGAAATAATGAAGTGTTTAAAAGCTTCAAGAGAAGCTTCAAAATTGACACAATCGCTGAAAACAGTAAATCATGAACATTATCTCAATATTTTGCATAATAGGCAAGACCACAGCGTTTTGACCTGTTTTGTGTTTATGTTAGGATTTGAATCATGTTCTGGGTAAGGGGAGAAGGAGCAAACACCGTGCTAAGATTTGGTTTGCCAAATCAGGTTCTTTGGTCGAGTCAGCCTGGGGCCAGGTGCGGTGGCTCGCGCCTATCATCTCAGCACTTTGGGAGGCTGGGACGGGCGATCACTAGAGTTTGAGACCAACCTGGCCAACATGGTGAAGTCCTATCTCTACTAAAAAGAAGCAAAAATTAGCCAGGTGTGGTGGCGCATGCCTGTAATCCCACCTACTTGGGAGGCTGAGGCAGGAGAATTACTTGAGCCCAGGAGGTGGAGGTTTCAGTGAGCCAGGATCACAGCGCTGCTCTCCAGCCTTGGTGACAGTCAAGCACCACCCCACCCGGCTAATTCTGTCTCAAAAAAAAAAAATCAGTTTGGGTTTCGGCAGAAATATTATAAGACCCCAACAGGTAACCCTGAGTGGTCAGGTCCAAGCTGTGGTCTCAATCTTTTATGGCTTCATGAAAGGACTGTGCCCTCACGGAGGGGACCACAGCTTGGCTTATGGGGTCCTAGGTGATGACTGCCTTGTCCTTCATCACCACACCCAGCTCTTTGCTGGCACTTGGCGGGAGAGAGCAGCAAATGAGAGGTTCATTCACCCTTTATCTCCCTGTGAGCGAGATGTTTTCCTGTTCAAACAGGACATCGCTTATGCGTGACTCCCGTTTTTTGTTGGTTTTTCTTTCTATTGGAATTCTGTATTTAAGATGTTGTGTCAGCTGACATATGGGACACTCCTGGAGAGGTGACTGGCCCCGACCCTGCTGGGCAGCGGGTTTCCGCACCACTGGGCTCAGAAGTGTACCTGTTCCTGTCTGTTGTTCGCTTGCTTTGTAAATACTTTGGTCCCAGGCTGAGACAGTTGCTGTATAAAACAGAAGAGTCAGTCCTGAAGGGTGTTACTTGTCAGAACTTGCTGTGTGCCTTCACCGAAGGCAGTCAAGCCTGCAGTTGGATTTTTCTCACTGATGAATGACAAGAAACGGGGATGATTTTGCACTGCAGCGATATTACAGGAGTTGTCTATACGATTACAGCACCTGATTCTGTGAACGTATCATTGAACTCCAAAATGAATTCGACCTCCATTCAGGCTTAATGAAATCTCTGATGTTGCTCAAATTTGTCTATTATTTTCCTTTTCCAATGCAAGACCTGCTGGTGAGAGGAAATGACTGTCTGGTTTTATTATGGTTTATAAATTAATAAATGGGCTATTTAATTCTGTATATACATTTACAGCAAGTACATACACTGGAATGAATGAGACAATCACGTTACACCAAATCAGCGGATCAAAAGACAAAGACATATTTCTGAGACTTGGAGGTCCACAGCTGGCATTGGCCTCTTTTGTTTTTATTTCCTCCCAACCCTCCCCCCCCGCCCCCTCACCGCCCCAGATGGAGTCTTGCTCTCTTCCCCAGGCTGGAGTTCAGTGGCACAATCTCACCTCACTACAACCTCCATCCCCCAGGTTCAAGTGATTCTCATGCCTCAGCCTCCTGAGTAGCTGGGACTATAGGCATGCACCACCAAGCCTGGCTAATTTTTGTATTTTTAGTAGAGACAGGGTTTCACCATGTTGGCCAGGCTGGTCTCGAACTCCTGGCCTCAAATGATTTGCCCGCCTCAGCCTGACATTGACCTCTTGAAGGCTGGTTTTTTCACAGCCAGACAGTGCCCTTGCCTCATGCTCCACTCCCACCCTTTCATCAGCCCTCACTCACCCTCACTGCTGGTCTCTGTGGTAGAGAATTTCCTTTACCCATCCAGAGTATGTTCTGGCCGGCAACACTGACTCTAACCCAACTCCTTCATTTTGTAGAAGGAGGCGTGGTGCCTCCCACGGCATTTCTGAATCATGTTCACTACGGTGAGACGCACTACAGAATTTTTAAGCACCTTATTTTAAGGCATTCATTCTAGGAACAAACCAGCCCCTATCACAAAGGGGACAAGCCACATCCGTTCAAGTGAGGCAGCACTTGCAGTTTCGGAATTTTGCTGTGTATCTGTCCTTCATACCCTAACAGGCCCTTTGCTATAGCTGCGACATTGCCAGACCCCAACATCTTAAGGTCTAACAGCCTGAAGGACATAGAACATTATTAAAAGACCTGAAAATATGACAATTTTTTTTAAATTGTCACCTGTTTTCAAGACTTAAATGCTATAGACAGTTCTGCAGGAATGATGTGTATATTCGTTACTGGCGTTTACCAAAAATAAATGATGGTCTCCAGAGAATCAAAATTGGTCCCAATTTATCAGCAAGGGTCCTTTTCGGAGTGACCTTGTTTTGAGTGTGCCCAGCAACAAAACGTGGAAGGAGAAAGAGGAAGCCAACTTGGCTGTCACGTCTGGATTTATTGCAACCTTTGTTTTTTCTTCTGAACCAAAAACAAGGATGTGCGATTTGTGAATTTCCTACAGTGAAAATAAGATCACAGCTAAATTAATGACTTTATTGAACAGAGTAACTTGGGAAGTCCAGGAACATTGTGGCAGCTGTGCTTATGAATTTTTTTTTTTTTTTTGTATGTTTGTTTCATGTTTCTTGAGACAGGGTCTCATTCTGTCGCCCAGGCTGGAGCACAGAGGTGCAATCCAGACTCCCGGCAGCCACAGCCTCCCAGACTCAATGGCTCCTCCAGCCTCAGCCTCCCAAGTAGCTGGGACTACAGGCACTTGCGACCACACCTGGCTAATGTTTGTATTTTTTGTAAGGATGGAGTTTCACCATGTTGCCCAGGCTGGTCTCAAACTTTTGGCCTCAAGCGATCTGCCCTCCTGCCTGTTTTGTTTTTGGTTTAAGAGACATAGGCTGACTTTATTACCCGAGCTGGACTGCAGGGACACAACCATAGCTTACCACATCATCAAACTCTTAAACTCAAGCCTCCCAAGTACGTGAGACAGATACACACTACCACACCCAGCTAATTTAAAAAACATTTTTTGGTGATGGGGGTCTGTATTGCTCAGGCTGGTCTGGAACTCCTGGGCTCAAGTGAGCCGCCTGCCTTGGCCTCCCAAAGTGCTGGGATTACAGGTGTGAGCCACCGTGCCCAGCCTGAAGGCATTTTTGAGTACTGATAGCCCAGCCCAGTGGTGAGCTTTTCACACACAATACCTTTGTGAGTTTTCAGGTGAAAATGAGGCCCAGTGGGGTCAAGTCACTCGTTGGATTATACAGCTCAGTGACTTGGCTCACTGCAACCTCCACTTCCCGGCTCAAGCAATTCTGCCTCAACCTGAATAGCTGTGATTACAGGTGTGAGCCACCACACCCGGCTAATTTTTGCATTTTTTAGTAGAGACAGGGGATCTTCAGGTTCAAGTGATTAAATCTGGCTCCAGAACCCATTTTTCCCCATTACTCAAACCATTCCCAGCAGAGAATTTCAAACAGTGAAGAGTTTGAGTTTCTGCTAAAACTACTGCCTATGTCCTTTCCATTTATAATCCTTTTGTTTAGTGATTTACTAAGCACTTATTTGTGTAAAGCAGCAGGAAACAGATATGTAAGCCTCCTACCCTCAAAGCACTCAGCCTAAATGAAAGGTATTTAACTAAGTACCACATAGGAGCTACTTAGAAATGCTAAAACCCAGGGGACGGGACTAGGGGGAAGCGGCGGGGCTCACGCCTGTAATCCCAGCACTTTGGGAGGCCAAGGCGAGCTGATCACCAGAGGTCAGGAGTGCGAGGCCAGCCCCGCCAACATGGCGAAACCCCGTCTCCAATAAAAATACAAAAATTACCCGGGCGTGGTGGCACGCGCCTGTTACCCCAGCTACTTGGAAAGCTGAGGCAGGAGAATCACTTGAACCTGGGAGGCAATGAACTGAGACAGGGCCCCTACACTCCAGCCTGGGCGACAGAGCGAGACCGTCTCAAAAAAAACCCACAAAACTTTAGTTACCATCTGACGCTGACCAGAATAAGGTCATTTTGATTAAGGAGTCTGGAAGTCAAGAAATCACAACTAGCAGACGTGGGCCATGGAACCCCCCCAGTGCATCTGGGTCCCAACGCTGCTTAGTTGAGTCTCTTCACAGGCTCTTCTCATTCGGGGTGTCCACTTTACTTGTTTACTTGTTGGAGAGTATCTGCAGCAGCCTCTGTCTACCAGCTCTCTCTACTGCTTTCTTCTGACCATTGGATGCTGATTTGACCCTCTGAAATGAGCTTGGGAGAGGCCCCTGTGATGTTTTTATTTTCAG
The DNA here is from genome assembly GCA_004027715.1 of Plecturocebus donacophilus. Taxonomy (NCBI): domain Eukaryota; kingdom Metazoa; phylum Chordata; class Mammalia; order Primates; family Pitheciidae; genus Plecturocebus; species Plecturocebus donacophilus. Next base: position 105,539 of record PVKP010002353.1, read on the forward strand.
TCTCAGATAAACGGTTTGTTTTTTTTTTTGAGATGAAGTCTTGCTCTGTCACCCAGGCTGGAGTACATTGGCGCTGCAACCTTCCCCTCCCAGGTTCAAGCGATTCTCCTGCCTCAGCCTCCTGAGCAGCTGGAATTAAAGGCACCTGCCACCACGCCTAGCTAATTTTTGTATTTTTAGTAGAGATGGGAATTTCACCATGTTGGCCAGGCTAGTCTTGAACTCCTGACATGTGATCTGCCCGCCACAGCCTCCCAAAGTGCTGTGATTACAGGCATGAGCCAACGTGCCAACCTGCATTTTAAACAATCGGAAACAAATGCATGAAAGTAGTGACCGTGGGTATAACTAACTTTCTAGAGGGCAGCTGAGCAATACCAGTATTGAATTTGCACACCCTTTGACTCAGCACTAGATTTATGTCTACTAAGACACTTTTTTTTTTTTTGAGATGAAGTCTCCCTCTGTCGCCCAGACTGGAGTGCAGTGGCTCAATCTCTTCTCCCTGCAACCTCCATCTCCAGGCTGAAGCAATTTTCCTATCTCAGCCTGAGTAGCCAGGATTACAGGCATGAGTGACCATGCCCAACTAATTTTTGTATTTTTTAGCAGAGACGGGGTTTCTCCATGTTGGCCAGGCTGGTCTCGAACTCCCAGACTGAACTGATACGCCCGCCTTGGCCTCCGCAAGTGCTGGGATGACAGGTGTGAGCCCCTGCACCCAACCCTGTATACACTAAGATACTTTTAATAGCATCCTAAAAATGGAACCAAGCCAGGAGACTACAGAGTCTCGCTTCAATAAGTTGTAGTAAATCCACAACACAGTATCCTATGCAGCCTAAAAAAGGACAATAACAGCCAGGTGTGGTGGCTCATGCCTGTAATCACAGCACTTTAGGAGGCTGATCACTTGAGATCAGGAGTTGGAGACCTATCTGGCCAACACGGTGAAACACTGTCTCTGGTAAAAATACAAAAATTAGCCGGGCATGGTGGCACACGCCTGTAATCCCAGCTAATGGAGAGGCTGAGGCAGGTGAATCGCTTGAAATCGGGAAGCAGAGGTTGCAGTGAGCCAAGATCATGCCACTGCACTCCAGCCTAGGCAACAGAATGAGACTTTTGTCTCCAAAAAAAAAAAAAGAATGGCCGGGCAAGGTGGCTCACGCCTGTAATCCCAACACTTTGGGAGGCCGACCCGGGCAGATCACAAGGTCAAGAGATCAATACCATCCTGGCCAACATGGTGAAACCCCACTCTACTAAAAAGTACAAAAATTAGCTGGGCGTGGTGGTGCATGGCTGTAGTCCCAGCTACTTGGGAGGCTGAGGCAGGAGAATCGCTTGAACCCAGAAGGCAGAGGTTGCAGTGAGCCAGGATCGTGCCACTGCACTCCAGCCTGGCAACAGAGCGAGACTCCATCTCAAAAAAAAAAAAAAGAAAAGAAAAGAAAAAGAATGACAATACTGATGATTCATTAACCTGTTCGGGCTGAAGAGCCTATTAAGAATCCTATAAATGCGGTGTATCTTCAACCCTAGAAAAGGCATTTATTTAGCTATCAATTTCATTAGTTCATGGTTCTCTGAAATCTGTCCATTGGAAATCCCAAATTAAAATTAAGACTTCTTGATGTAGCTGGCCACAGGTGGCTCACACCTGTAATCCCAGCGCTTTGGGAGGCTGAGGTGGGCAGATCACCTGAGGTCAGGAGTTCAAGACCAGCCTGGCCAACATGGTGAAACCCTGTCTCTACTAAAAATACACAAAATATTAGCCGGGCATGGTGGTGGGCACCTGTAGTCCCAGCTACTCGGGAGGCTGAGGCAGGAGAATTGTTTGAACCTAGGAGGTGGAGGTTGCAGTGAGCAGAGGTCATACCACTGCACTCCAGCCTGGGTGACAGAGCAGGACTCTATCAAAAAAAAAAAAAAAAAAAAAAAAAACCAAAACAATGTAGATCTTTACTGGCATGAAAAGTGCCCACACTGGATTATTGACTGTTCTATCAACAGTATGGGCCAGGTGCAGTGGCTCACATGCCTGTAATCCCAGCACTTTGGGAAGCTGAGGCGGGTAGATCATGTGAGGTCAGGAGTTCAAGACCAGCATGGCCAACACTGTCAAACTCCATCTCTACTGAAAATATAAAAATAAGCCAGGTGTGGTGTGCACCTGTAGTCCCAACTCCCCTCGAGGCTGAGGCAGGAGAACTGCTTGAACACAAGAGGTGGAGGTTGCAGTGAGCCGAGATCACACCACTGCACTCCAATTTGGGCAAGAAAGCAAGACTCTGTCTCAAAAAAACCAAATAAATAAGATCCTCCATCTTCATGAGAAAATATGAACCAGAGGACATTTTTTTTTTTTAAAGAAAAAAATCCTTGATCTTGCCTTCTGGCCTGCAGTGCCTAAAATATTTGCTTTCTATCCTTTTCATACATAAAGTTTGTTGATTCCTGACCTACAGCAACACTTGATGTAGAGCAGGCAATCTGTAAGTGTCTGGTGGAAAAATGCTGTAACAATAAAAATGAAAGGAATCTAAAATACATGTGCGTGTATTTGCACAGAACAAATAGGCTGCCTACAGTGGTGCAGTGGCTCACGTCTATAATCCTGGCACTTTGGGAGGCCGAGGTGGGAGGATTACTTAAGCATGAGAGTTCAGAGCTAGCGAGCTATGATCATGCCACTGCACTCCAGCCTGAGCCACAGAGCAAGACCTTGTCTCAAGAAAAAAAAAAAAAAAGGGAGGTATAGCCAACCAAGCATTAACCATCTCAAAAGGATCAGGTTATAATGGATGTCCACAGCAGAAGTTTGTTGCTTCTGGCTATCCTTCTCCACAATTAGCAAGGGTTGGCTTCATCATTTTAGAAACAACCCAACTGCATCTTTTAGAAAGGCACTGTGGTCTCTAGGCCAGCAATTTGAGGGTATGGGTTGGGGGTACCCCACCCCAAAGTCTTCCTGACCAAAGAGTGGAGCGGAAGAAAGCGAGGAGGATGTTTTGAACCTAAATAAGTCCACCTGCAATCCCTATCAAGCTCGTCGCCTCCCAGTTCTGCTCCACCTCTGGGCCGGTAGGGGAGGATGTGACAGTCGCCGCAACCCGGGATCCACCGGAGACACCTCACCTCGTAGGCTCCTCACTGTGCCCGCGTCTCCCGGAGGTAGCAACCGGCCAGCCCGTGCTGCGACGCGGACCTACGGGAACACCCCCTCGCTCCCACGTATCGGCCAAAAGTATCTGGCCTTTCCAGCCCGGCCGCGGCTTTGCGCGACGGGGCCTACTCTGCGCATGCGCCTCGCTAGCCCCTCCCGCGCGCCTGGCCTCCCGCGGCGTCTTCCCGCCTGCCTCCTGCTCTCACTTCCGTAGTTTCCCAGCGACGGCCGTAAGTGGCGAGCGGAAGCAGCCCTAGAAGCCCGCTGTAAACGGCTCTCTCGCGCCACTTCCGGCCGGCTTCTGCAGACGGCGCTGGTGGTCGATCGTGAGACGCCGGAGGACGTTCCCCGCGGCCGGAGCCATGGAGATGCCGCTGCCCCCCGATGGTGAGACCCAGACCGGCCGAAGAGACCGTTTCTCTCTCCCTAGAACCTCCTGTTGGCCGGTCCCGCCTCCCGGGGTTCCCGGGTCTGGGAGGGGGCGGGGCTCGGCCTCGCGGCTTGGCCTGCGGCCTCTCCCGTGGGTCCCCGCATTCCTGGCGAGCGTGTGGCCCCTATCGGGACCCGTACAAGGGCGGCCTCTTCGGGGCGCACCTTGGGGTCCCAGGCACGGCGAACCGGGGCTGGGGCGCTGGGGCCCCTGGCTTTGGGCAGTCGTCGCTGACGCCGACACACGTGGCCTTTTCTCCGTCCTCCAGACCAGGAGCTTCGAAATGTCATCGACAAGCTCGCCCAGTTCGTTGCTCGCAATGGGCCCGAGTTTGAGAAGATGACGATGGAGAAGCAGAAGGACAACCCCAAATTCTCGTTTCTGTTCGGAGGCGAGTTCTACAGTTACTACAAGTGCAAGCTGGCGCTGGAGCAGCAACAGCGTAAGTCTCTTCCGGCACTCAGGCCACCTCATCCAGCGCTTCCTTTCTCGGATTCCAGTCCGGGCTCTGCCACAAATCTCTTCTTTCATTCGGGTCGTTTACCCTCTCTGAAGTGCAGCAGCTCGGTCCCCACGATTCCTGTTCTGCTGTTCCCACGGCCTTGCACAGAGCGGCTGCCGGGTCCGACTGTAATGGAGAACAAGGAGGTTATCGATCCTCCTCCTGGGCTCTGGATCAGGGATGTTGCTATTGTTTTGCAGACTGAGGACTGCAATCAGCAAGAGTAGCGTGACTGTTGGAGTGTTTTCTAGGGAGGAAATGATAGAGGCCGGATGGAAACCCATGGGACAGACACTGTCCAGCCACCTTTGCGGGCTCTCTGTGGGTCCAGCAAGGCTTTTGTGCATTTCAGATGCCTGCAGCACAAATCCAAAAGAATTATCCGAGTTTTAGTTCTTGGCAAGCGTTTATCAATGTTTGTTTAGTTGGGCAACAGGATTCCAGTCCTCCTCTCAAAAAGGTTAAGGCGAGGTTAGGAAGCAGAGCTGGCCTTTGAATAATGGATAGTCACCAGGTGTTGTCGCTGCTCAGGACAAGTATCACATCTGTCATGTTCAGTACCCAACCCCCAGTCTCTAGATACATTGTTTAAATGAATAGTAGGAGTTTGCCAGGTAGAAGAACACTGAGAGGTAGTTGTCCCCTGAACTACATGCTCCCCGAGGCCAAACAAACCTTGTTTAGGTCGTTGTGCTTTAGTACATAACACATAGTCGGTGTTTGATTAAAAAGCTTGAAAGCAGACCAGGTGCAGTGGCTCATGCCTGTAATCCCAGCACTTTGGGAGGCCTGAGCAGTTAGATCACTTGAGATCAGGAGTTCAAGACCAGCCTGGCCAACATGCTGAAACTCTGTCTATACTAAAAATACAAAAAAAATTAGCTGGGTGTGGTGGTGGGCACCTGTAGTCTCAGCTACTTGGGAGGCTGAGGCAGGAGAGTCCTTGAACCTGGAAGGCGGAGGTTGCAGTGAGCCGAGATCATTCCATAGCACTCCAGCCTAGGAGTCAGAGGGAGACTCCATCTCAAAAAAAAAGAAAAGAAAGCTTGAAAGGCTGACAGAGTAGGACATTGCACAGGTGCAGTGTCTTTTATAAGCACGGTGAAACCGCATCTCTACTAAAAATACAGAAATTAGTTGGGCATGGTGGTGGGTGCCCGTAGTCCTAGCTACTCAGGAGGCTGAGACAGGAGAATCGCTTGAACCTGGGAGGTAGAGTTTGCAGTGAGTTGAGGTTGCACCACTGCGCTCCAGCCTGGGGGACAGAGTAAGACTCTGTCTCAAAAAAAAAAAAAAAAAAAAACAGAAAAGAATGTGCTTGTATGGGGGAAGAATTTTATCTGGAGTGTTAAATGCCAGGGGAAAGTTTGGGTTTTCTCACTCAATCCAGGGGTTTTTCTGATGCGTGTTTAGGTTTGAGATTGGGGGTAGGGTGAGCAGGGGAAGATCAGCTGCCTGAAATCGGAAGCAAAATATTGTTTGTGTTTGTGTGTTTCTAGTGCAGTCCTTCCTTAGCCCCAGCACAGCAAGTTTAAAACCATTTCTAAAGGCACCGGGAAGCCACAAGAGAGTTTTAAACAAGGGAGGGAGTGGATTGGATTTGTGTGGCCAGTGGTGGAGGACAGGCTAAAGGGACCAGCCTGGTGACCAGTGAGGCCTGCAGGGGAAGGAATGGGGCAGTTGCTCAGGTGAGAGATGGTAGGGTCTGAATTAAGTCAGAGGATTGAGTTTGAGGGAGTAAGTGTGAGGGACAGGTCGGGTGAAGGGGTAGAATCCCTGAACTTGGGCGCCAGGTGGATATTGATGACCTGATGGCATGATGAGCAGGGGAGGAAGACACCTCAGATCAGATGATGCTTTGGCTTAGATGACTGAGCTGAGGGCTGCTTTCCGTTTCTAGGGGGGCCCCTTCCACCCTTCCCACACTGGAGCTCAAAAATCGGGGCCACTCGAAAGTTGGTGCCATTATAGGGAAGGAGAGGGTGCTTATAGCCCAGGAAGATTGAGGCCAGGAAGTGCTTTCTGGGGGTCTTGATATTTTGGCTACTTCTGAAGGGTGTGTCGGGGTTGGCCAGGTGAAAACGAAGGGAGAAAAGTGTTTCAGGCCAAGGAAGGAGCCCTTGGAGGGAATGAGGAACCCAGAGCTCAAGGTGGCCGAAGCCCACAGTAGGATGGGTTCTTGGAGTGGCTAGAGGTGGGGGTGCAGAGTCGGGGGTTGGGGCGGAGTTGGGGGCCTTGCTTGTGGGGGAGTTAGGAGTGTATCCTGGAATTGTGGAGGAGTCTCACGTGGAGGGTTTCGGTCTGTGTTCTGAGCTGGGTTAGCCACAGCACCGCCAGCCCTGCACCCCACTCCTTAAAGACTGGGCTTGAGCTCTTCTAGAATGAAGCTTCTTGAACTCTGTGGTGAAGGACCAGTTTTGGGGTTTTGTTTTTTTAAGTTTCTAACCTGTCATGGACCAAAACTTTTGAAAAGCACAGTAACAATGTGGACCGTGAACCGTCACATTGCTGGAAAGGTTTGGAAATGCTCACTTGCTGGTTCTGTAACCGTCTGTCGCCTCTCGGTAGCCCAGGGACCACTCCTTAAGTGGCAGTACGTGACTGCCGTGTCAAAAAGAGGTAGAGGGGTGGGACATGATGCAGGAGGACTGGTTCTGGGGTGACACGGGTGACAGGGGAGCTGTGGTCGTGGCATCGGTGACAGACTGATTGGAGCATGGTCTAGGAGGTTGCCTTGACACCTTGTGGCTCGTCAGTGGGAGGCACATGCACCTTCTGGCCTGGATTTCTGAGTGGATGGTGGTGCCAGCCATGGTGTGGGGAGCACAGAAGGGCACGTCGGTGCATGGGGTGAGAGGAAGCACAGGCCCTGTGGAAACCCAGTGGGCCAAAGCTCGCGGAATCTGGAATGGAGATGATGGATTTAGGAATCATGCTGTGCAGATGACAATGGCAGCCACTGGAGTGAATAGCTCATATTCCCCTGGGGGTTGCATATAGTGGAGGACGGGCTCGTAACACAGGCTGTGCACCCCAGCATCTAAGGGTCCGACAGGAGAGGGGTTGGTAAAGGAGGAGGAGGAAGGGACTGACGGGGCGGCCACATGGAGGCCAATGGAGGCAAGGCCCGGCAACAGGCCCGTGGGGCTGAGTGAGGGTGTCCTCAGCTGCCTGGGGTGGGGAGTGGCAGGCAGGTGCCAGGCTGAGATAAAGGGGAGGTGAAGATCTAGAGTAAGTCTTGGCTGAGAAATCGTTCAGAGAGGGTCGTAGGGTGAAGGGAGAGGTTTTCAACCCAGAGTATTCTGATGTGTTTGTTTGTTTGAGATGGAGTCTCACTCTGTCACCCAGGCTGGAGTGCGGTGGTGCCATCTCGGCTCACTGCAACCTCCACCTCCTGGGCTCAAGCGATTCTCTTGCCTCAGCCTCTCAAGTTGCTGGGATTACTGGTGCCCACCACCACACCTGGCTAATTTTTTTTGCATTATAAGTATAGAGACGAGGTTTCGCCATGTTGGCAAGGCTGGCCTTGAACTCTTGATCTCAGGTGATCTACCCGCCTCAGCCTCCCAAAGTGCTGGGATTACAGGCGTGAACCATCATGCCTGGCAAAAGGCCCGTAAAGAGGGAGGAGTTGGAGAAATGAGAGAGAGAGAAGAAATGTCCTGAAGCAGTGTCCCCCGGGCGGTGGGTGGGGTGGGATTCAGTGCCGAAGTCAGGGGTCGGGCCAGGCGCGGTGGCTCCGCCTGTAATCGCAGCACTTTGGGAGGCCAAGGTGGGCGGATCACGAGGTCAGGAGGAGTTTGAGACCAGCCTGTTCAACATGGTGAAACCTCATCTCTACTAAAAATACAAAAATTAGCCGGGCATGGTGGCACATGTCTGTAGCCCCAGCTACTCGGGAGGCTGAGGCAGGAGAATCGCTTGAACCCGGGAGGTGGAGGTGACAGTGAGCTGAGATGGAGAGCCACTACACTCCAGCCTGGGCGACGGAGTGAGACTCGATCTCAAAAAAAAAGAAAGTCAAGTCATCCTGTAGGGTGCCCATGGGTACACAAACTGGACGGCACAGTCAACCCTAAGACTTGACTTGAGCGCCTAGTGACGGGCTGTGGGTGACACCTTCCACCCTCTGCCCCACCTCCCTAATCTTTGGCTTTGTCCAAGAGGCTCAGGAGGGCTCCAGGGTTACATGGTCACATTCAGACCAGGCAGCCCCAAGACAGAGAGGAAGGTGGGGCATCTTGTTCAGGGCCTCCTTATGAGGAGGGTGCCTTCCTTAGAGACCTCACGACCCACCCCATCTGGCTGGAGTTGGGATCTGCACCCACCCTGACCTAGGCTCCTGCTGGCAGAATGATTGTTTCTCACTGCTGCCTCAAACTGAATGCACCCCTGAATGCTGGGGGTCTCTGTCCCCAAGGGGTGGAGAAGCAAAGAGAGTCAGTAGAAGGGCCAGGCGCAGTGGCGCGTGCCTGTAGTTGCAGCTACTTGGGAGGCTGAGGTGGGAGAATCACTTGAGCCTAGGAGCTCTGGGCTGTAGTGCGCTATGCTGATCGGGTGTCCGCACCAAATTCGGCGTCAATATGGTGACCTCCCGGGAGCGGGGCACCACCAGGTTGCCTAAGGAGGGGTGAACCGGCCCAGGTCAGAAACGGAGCAGGTCAAAACTCCTGTGCTGATCAGTAGTGGGATCACACCTGTGCATAGCCACTGCACTCCAGCCTGGGCAACATAGTGAGACCCGTCTCTTTGAAAAAAAAAAAAAAAAAAGTCAGTAGAAGTAGAGCGGGGCAGGTGTGGGGGGTGGAGTGCAACATGAACTCGGGGTGCAGCTTCGTGGCTTTCTGGCCAGATGTGCAGAGGCCTGGTGGCTGCGATGTTGTGACAGTCAGTGGGTAGACTGGGGGACAATGGCAGAGGTCAGCAAGTGGCCAAGGCAGTCAGCGGTGAGAGGTGCCGAGGCCAGGGCTCAGCATCAGGTGGGGCCTTGGCGGAGGAGGGGGTGGGCAGGCTCAGGCTTAGCTTGCACTGGAAGGACTGGATGGTGCTGGCAAAAGAGTGGCAAGGGGACTTCCTAGGTTCCCCGAGGAGGGGACAACCCAAAGGCGGAAGGCCAGGGCTGGGGTCCTGTGACGGGGGCTCAGGAGTGAGAGGAGCTGGGCCTGCGTGGGTACCTGGCTGTGCACAAGCCCTCGTGGATGGTGAGTCCCTGGGGAGGGGGAGGCCTCTGTGGCTAAGAGGTGGCCAAGGGGACACCTGGACCCCCATCCGTGTCCTCATGGGGGCCCCCTCCTCCTCTCCCTCCAGTCATCTGCAAGCAGCAGACCCCGGAGCTGGAGCCAGCCGCCGCCATGCCACCCCTGCCGCAGCCCCCACTGGCCCCTGCCGCTCCCATCCCGCCCGCCCAGGGCGCACCATCCATGGATGAGCTCATCCAGCAGAGCCAGTGGAACCTCCAGCAGCAGGAGCAGCACCTGCTGGCGCTGAGACAGGTACGGGCCAGCCCCCCACTCAGCCAGGCACCAGCTACTCCTCTATGTCTCTATTTTTGTGTGCGCCCATTGGAATGAACAACAGGTGCCACTGAGGACGCGGCCCGCCCAGACACCCAGGGCTAGGTGTGTGTCAGCCACTGTCACCCGCAGCCCTGACACCAGACACAGAGGCTGTTTCTTATCTCAGTGAAGCCACTGGACCTGCGTGCACCCATCACCCTGGGGTGGGTGCCTCTGAGTGGGACTGTGGGTCATGTGTACACCTTGAAGCTCCCTAACAGCTGCAGCCAGATGGCCTCCAGTGCCTGCCATTGGCCCCACCACAAAGTAGCTAGGTCACCTGGGTTGTTGGTTGGGGAAGGACCCTTTTTTTTTTTTAAGATGGAATCTTGTTCTGTTGCCCAGGCTGGAGTGCACTGGCGCCGTCTCAGCTCACTGCAGCCTCCATCTCCTGGGTTCAAGCAATTCTCCTGTCTCAGCTTCCCGAGTAGCTGGAATTACAGATGTGCACCACCACACTTGGCTAATTTTTGTATTTTTAGTAGAGGTGGGTTTTCACCATGTTGGCCAGGCTGGTCTCAAACTTCTGACCTCAGATGATCCACCCAACCAGAAAGACCCTTTTCTCCTGGTTCAACGTTCAATAATTTTTGCCGAATAGAATACAGATGCATTGGCTGGGCATGGTGACTCACACCTTTAATATCGGCACTTTTAGAGGCCAAGGCAGGCAGATCACCTGAGATCAGGAGTTTGAGACCAGCTTGGCCAACATGATGAAACCCCGTGTCTACTAAAAATACAAAAATTAGCTGAGAGTGGTGGTACATGCCTGTAATCTGAGCTACTCGGGAGGCTGAGGCTAGAGAATTGCTTGAACCCAGAGGCAGAGGTTGCAGTGAGCTTAGATCACACCACTGCATTCCAGCCTGGGTAACAAAGCAAGACTCAGTCTCGGCGGGGGGGAATACCAAACCTCTATAAAGTGCCAGCCCCGCACTTAGTACTAGGTTCAGGGCGTAAAATCACACTGATATATTGCTCTCAGTAAGCTCCAGCTGGGCAAAGTGGCTCACACCTGTAATCCCAGCACTTTGGGAGGCTGAGGTGGGCGAATCACAAGTTCAAGAGTTCAACACCAGCCTGGCCAATGTGATGAAACCCTATCTCTACTAAAAGTACAAAAATCAGCCAGGTACAGTGGGGGGTGCCTGTAGTCCCAGTTACTTTGGAGGCTGAGTCAGGAGAATTGAACTCAGGAGGTGGAGGTTACAGAGAGCCGAGATTGTGCCCCTGCACTCCAGCCTGAGTAACAGAGTAACACTCCATCTCAGAAGAAGAAAAAAAAGAAAGTTCTGGAATGCTCACCCTCAGCTTCTGCCCAAAGCTCATCATGGACTAGGAGGTTGGTCTTGACCAGCCCTGAACTTAACCACTGGTACTCACAGCAGCTCCATTTTTACCAGTCACACTTTAACCTGCATGAGGTATGAGATTGCCCCTTCTTGCTTCACTAGAGGCCATGGATGTGTCCTCTCTACTGCCTGTTCACACCATCCCTCGTTTTTCTTGTTTTTTTTGTTTTTGTTTTGTTAGAGACAAGGTCTTGCTCTCTCGCTCAGGCTGGAGTGCAGTAGCACAATCACAGCTCACTGTAACCTTGAACTCCTAGGCTCCAGTGATCCTCCCATCTCAACCTCCCGAGTAATTGGGAACACAGGCACATACTACCATGCTGGACTAATTTGTATTTTTATTTTTTATAGAGCTGAGGTCTCGCTGTGTTGCCCAGCCGGTCTGGAACTCCTGGGCTCCAGCAATCCTCCCGCCTCAACCTCCCAACATGCTGGGATTCCAGGTGTGAGCCACCGCGCCTGCCTGCCTTTGTTTTTGTTGAAGTGGTTTGTTTCTCTGGGCTGCAGTGTTTTCCTCAGTTACCTGGAGAGCAGGTATTGTCGCCTCATGTGTCCTGGCAGTGGCCTGCCTACTCTAGGAGGGACTGTCACAGATTCACACTGACATGCGAGAATCTCCTCATGTTGGGGACAAGCAAGGGAGCCGATGGCCAGTGCGGCCCAGAGTCCAGGCATCCCCACCATGTCCCCGTCCCGCCCCTGCTGGGCCAGGCAAGGAGGCTCTGGCTGTGGGTCCATCCTCTTGTGCTCTTGGCCCCACTGACCCCCCCAGGAGCAAGTGACAGCAGCCGTGGCCCACGCAGTGGAGCAGCAGATGCAGAAGCTCCTGGAGGAGACCCAGCTGGACATGAACGAGTTTGACAACCTGCTGCAGCCCATCATTGACACGTGTACCAAGGACGCCATCTCGGTGAGGGGCCGGGGTGTTCCAGAGCCCTACATCCCAACGGTCCCGCCCTGAGATAGGGCACCCCACAGCCAGTCCGGGCTAAGGGCTGCTCCGATGAATGCCTTTCCCTCCCACCTTGAGCACCTCCTGAGGCTTTGGGACCCTGTGCCCCCCACCTTCATGGTGTGCCCTTCCCTGGGCTGATGGTGATATACTTGGGTACAGGGGTGCCTGAGGGAGCCACAGCCCGGCTCACTCATTGGCTGGGTTGTTGCAGGCTGGGAAGAACTGGATGTTCAGCAATGCCAAGTCCCCACCGCACTGCGAGCTGATGGCCGGCCACCTCCGGAACCGCATCACAGCTGACGGGGCGCACTTCGAGCTGCGGCTGCACCTCATCTACCTGATCAACGACGTGCTGCACCACTGGTGAGCGCCGTCGCCTCGCGCTCCTCCTCGCCCCTGCCTGGGCGGCTGCTTCCTCCAATCAGTAGCTTGGCTTGGCCTGTCCCGAGACTGGGGGCACTTGTCCAGAGAGGCTGGGTGGGGTCTCTGTGAGCCAACAGGCTTCTGTCTGCAGGACTCAGTTGGTCTAGGCATCCCATGCACTTCCGCCACATGCCCTGTCCTCTCCCGTAGGCCCCAGCCTCGCTTGTCACATTGCTGTCTCCTCGCGGCCGCTGTTCATGTGCTCCTTGCTCTCCTGGGGCAGCTTCTTGGCATCTGCTTGTTGCCTTCTCGGCCACGGCTTTCTTAGCCTGTCTTCTGCCCCTGTCACTGATTTGCACATGCACACATGCGGTCACCTGACTTTGCTCAGCCATCTGGACCCTCCTGTGGGGTCCCCTTCTCCAGACCTGACTCAGGCCTCAATGGAGTCACCTCTGCTGACCTCTGTCCCCACTCAGCCCCCACCCCTTCCTACATTGCTGTCTCCACCCTCCCCAAGGCTGGGCAGGTATTTCCTTCTGCAGGGCCACTGGAGCCCTTCTCACAAAGGTTAGCAAAAAGAAAAAAAAAATGGAAACCCAGGCCAAAGGCCCGTGCAGGAGGAGACAAGCATTGCTAGTGAGCCTAACGGGGAGCGATCTTGGCTGGGCGCCTCGTGTGCCTCTGCATTGGGCCAGGCTGCCAGGTGGCTTGGTTAGGGACACGGTTCCCAGCTTCGTCTTCCCTGAGCACCCATCTTCCCCATCTACCACATGCAGCACTGCCTGGGTGCCTCTTCCCTCCCCGCCTCGGTCCCCATTTCTCTCCTGCTGCGAAGTGAGTTGCGGCTCCGCACCGCCTTTGCCTTTTTGCCCCTTCTGATGCCTCCGCTTCTCCCTGCCTCTGAGTCAGGTGCCTTGCCGCATTCTCCAGCCAAGTGCTTCTCTAGCTGCACTCTGTCTGAAGCCAAGTGCTGCTCGCCCATCCTCCCAGCTGCCCAGCCCAGGCTCTCTGAGCTCCCTGCAGCCAGCTGGGGGTTGAGGGGCTTCCAGCTGCTCCCTTCCTGTCCCTCATCCCTCCCCGGGGGCAGCCGTCTCCCTGGGCAGCTGCAGGGGCCTCATAGGCCAGGTATACACAGTGTCCCATGCAGCGCTGCACAGGGGCTCTGAGAGGACGTGGGTCTGGTGCCTTGCCCATAGGGCATCCAGCCGCTCTTCTAAAGTGTTCTAGGTGCCTGAGGGACTGGGCACCCTCCCTCCTCCTCCCGAGAGGCCTGGCCTGGACCGAGGTTTCCTTGTGCCTAGTAAATAACAAGGAGAAGACCCCAATTCCTCAGCAGCCCCATCCCACCCATTGCACACAGGCGGTGCTCTCTCGGGCCCCAAGTCCCTTCATCCACAGCGCCACCCATGAGGGAAGGAGGGAAGGTTATTTCCTAACAAGGGGACAGGACTGAAAGGCTTTGCTCAAAATGGCCCCAAGCCACATTTTCCCCCTCCCCCGCTTGCTGTTTCTCCGTCTGTCCCTTCCTTGAGCCCAGGCACCAGCACAGCTCTCGTGGGAGCCCAGCCATCACCCCCGCCGGGTTGGGGGCCCGATTCCCGAGAAGGCAGAGGGCGCTGAGGCTGGAGCCGTGATGGTAACGGGCTCGTGGCCGGGTCCCGCCCCAGGGCCCTGACGCGCGGAAAGTCTCTCCCTCACAGCCAGCGCAAGCAGGCCCGGGAGCTGCTGGCCGCCCTGCAGAAGGTCGTAGTGCCCATCTACTGCACCAGCTTCCTGGCCGTGGAGGAAGACAAGCAGCAGAAGATCGCCCGGGTGCGTGGGCCCTGGGCCAGGGGTGGGGGGATGGATGGGACCAGCACACGCAGGCCTCCCTCTTCACTGCTGACCCATCCTCTCCCCCTCCTACCCTCAGCTCCTGCAGCTCTGGGAGAAAAACGGCTACTTCGATGACTCCATCATACAGCAGCTACAGAGCCCAGCCCTGGGGCTTGGCCAGTACCAGGTGAGTGTCAGCTGCCCGCCCACACCTCACCCTAGAGCTGGGGAAGGTGCCCCAGGAGGGCTTGGGAGTGTGGGCACTGCAACTGCCACCCTAGCAGGTCCCAGAAGCCAGAAAGCCTGTGTCCCCTGACTGTACTGAGAGTAGCCAGTGGGTGGTGACCAGAGAGTCCCAGGTGACATTTCCCAGCCCCATGCCTTAGGTGTGTCTCCCTGACTTTGCTGGCACACTTTTTGGAGTCACTGCACATGGCCCATTTGCTCTGGTGATCAGCATGTTCCTGCGTGATAGAAGCATGAGGAAGCCGAGGAGTGGCTTAGGCTGTGCAGCCCCTCTTGCTGAGAGCCGCATGGCGAGTGGGAGGCAGAGCCTATGAGCGTGTCCCAGGATGTTGATGGGTAGCGTGTGCTGAGTGGCCACGTGGCGGCCAGGACACGGCTGTCATTGCTCGCTCAGGTTATCGGGGAGTCATAAACCATGCTGCAGCAAATGTCCTCATCCCCAAATCTCTGGTCAGATCCCAGCGCACACTCTCATTGTCCCAACTGTGTTGGTTGTTGCATGCAGCAGTTCCCTGTCTGCCTGCCTCAGGTCCCCCAGGCTCTGCTGCCTTCCAGGCGTTTGTCCTCTGGCGCCAGGCAGCGAACCCCAAGGCTGGTTCCTGAGCAGTGGGTGCTCTTCTCTCTCCCAGGCCACCCTCATCAATGAGTACTCGTCAGTGGTCCAGCCGGTGCAACTGGCATTCCAGCAGCAGATCCAGACCCTGAAGACACAGCACGAGGAGTTCGTCACCAGCCTGGCACAGCAGCAGCAGCAGCAGCAGCAGCAGCAGCAACAGCAGCAGCTCCAGATGCCGCAGATGGAGGCTGAAGTCAAGGCCACGCCCCCGCCGCCTGCCCCACCCCCAGCCCCAGCACCTGCGCCTGCCATCCCACCTACCACCCAGCCTGGTACGAGACTCCCTCAGGAGGCAGCCCCCAGAGGCTGGGCTCTGAGTGTTGTCAGAAAGCACCCTGCCACCCTCCATTGTCCCCACATGTTCCTAGGTGCAGGCTTTCATTCATTTACAAGCACTAGCCAGGTGACTTTAGAGTAAAACTCCACCTGCCCCATTCCTGAACAGCAGAAAATCTGTTTCCTGTTCCTAGAGCACAAAATAGAGAAAAGGTACCCAGATCATTCGCAAGAATAGGGTAACTATTACGGCAGGCAGCAGGGACAGTGCATGGATTGGAAATATAATCGGCCGGGTGCAGTGGCTCACACTTGTAATCCTAGCACTTTGGGAGGCCAAGGCAGGCAGATTGCTTGAGCCCAGGAGTTTGAGACCAGCCTGGGTAACATGGCGAAACCCCCGTCTCTACTAAAAATACAAAAATGGTGCTCACCTGTCGTCCCAGCTACTTGGAGGGTGAGGTGGGAGGATCCCTTGAGCCAGTGAGATGAGGCTGCAGTGAGCCATATTTACAGCACTATAGTCCAGCCTGGGTGACAAAGCAAGACTCTGTTTCAGAAACAAAATATAATCTAGCGTGACTTCTGAAAAAGACACGGAAATACTGAAGAAAATCTTAGCAAATCTAGCAAAGGTTTTTTTTTTTTTTTTTTTTGAGACAGAGGCTTGCTCTGTTGCCCAGTCTGGACACGATCTCAGCTCACTGCAACCTCTGCTTCCCAGGTTCAAGCGATTGTTCTGATTCTCCTGCCTCAGCCTCCTGAGTAGCTGGGATTACATGTGCCTACCAACACACCTGGCTGATTTTTTGTATTTTTAGTAGAGACATGTTCGCCATGTTGGCCAGGCTGGTCTTGAACTCCCAACTTTGTGATCCACCTGCTTCGGCCTCCCAAAGTGCTGGGATTACAGGCGTGAGCCACTGCACCCAGCTGTTGATTTTCAAATTAAATTCTGACCAAGGAAGATATGTTCCAGGAGTATGAGGATGGCATAGGATAGAAAACCTAGTAACAGATTGTGGGGAAATTACCTTTTGATTAGATACAGAAAAGATGTCTAATCAAATTCAGTGTGGATAGAAATTCCTCAGCACACAAGCAGGTAAAAGTGAGGCATGTTTATGGTAAAGCTGTGAAAGGGGCAGGTGGGTGTTAGGTTTAAGGTCAGAACCTCCCCTCTCCCCATCCCCTTCCTGGAGGCTGGTGATGGTCATGGTTTTAGTGGGGTCCTGAAGCAATAATTCACTGCATACTAAAAGCTGTAGCCTGGCTGGCTCTGAGGCAGTGTGGAGAGAAGATAGCATCTCCTGCTGCTGCCAGGCTTGCTCTAACTGCCTATCACCTGATTTAGATGACACCAAGCCTCCCATCCAGATGCCTGGCTCTTCAGAGTATGAAGCCGCAGGAGGGGTCCAGGATCCTGCAGCTGCCGGCCCCCGGGGCCCCGGGCCACATGACCAGATCCCACCAAACAAGCCCCCTTGGTTTGACCAGCCTCACCCCGTGGCACCTTGGGGCCAGCAGCAGGTATTGATTGGAACCTGGGGTGGGAGCAGATGGGGCACACTTGGCCTGACGGACTGGCCTCATTGGTGGCCATCGAGTGGCTCTCTGGGGAACCCAAGGGAT
Source organism: Plecturocebus donacophilus (assembly GCA_004027715.1). Taxonomy (NCBI): domain Eukaryota; kingdom Metazoa; phylum Chordata; class Mammalia; order Primates; family Pitheciidae; genus Plecturocebus; species Plecturocebus donacophilus. The sequence continues at coordinate 122,459 of PVKP010002353.1, forward strand.
ATTCAGTGGCGGAGCTTATGCTGGGTTAGTGACAGACAGCCCTGTCTTCTGTGGCTCCGGGACAGGTGGAGCGACAGGTCTTCACGTCTCTTCCCTGAGCTTTGGTGATTTGGGTTCTCTGTAGTTTAGATCCCTATTTTCCTGCAAGTGCAGGGGAGTGAGGTACGGCAGATGCTATTTCCTGTCCTTGAACAGGTTCAGCTAGCTGAGTGTCAGCGTTTTGTCATCCTGGAAAGAATAAGGTGCTTTGTAAGGAAAGGGGAGGTCAGAAGTGTCAGGTACCTTGCTCCTGGGAAGCCTCAGGTGTAGCATTGCTTGGGGTCAGGCACCCCTGGGCTGAGGCACAGCATGGCTGAGAAACGCCCTGGAGTGTGCTGAGTCCACTTAGAGCACTGAGGCACAGCCGCGGGCCTTCCCAGCGCCACTTTCCCCCTTGACCGTGGGGCCTGGTTGGCTTTGCAATGTGACCTTCCCAGTGAGGGAGGACTCCCTGTCCACAGGGACAGGGGTAAGGATGGCCAGGAGACTGGCTCTGGACTGACTGGGTGGTTCTGGCTTTGAGCCCTCCCACCCTCAGCTTTAGGACATGAAATTGAACTTCACAAAAGACTAGACACCCCCATAAACACAGCTTCCACCTCCAAGTGCTGGCTGGGAGCCAGATGGTGGTAGCTGTTTTTCAGGTGCCCTCTGCTGGGGGAGCAGTTCCTGTCCCTGTTTTGTCAATGTGGAAACAGAAGCCCCTAGTGTCCCCAGGCTCACTCTTCTTTTCACAGACCAGATGGTTGGGCTCGGGACAGTGGACACGGCCCCCACCCACTGAGGGTCCCCGCTGGGCCAGTGGTGCATCCTGCGGTGCAGCCTTCTGTGCTTGACACGGCCCTGCGGCATCTTATACATTTAGAAGTTACTTCTCGAGGCAGGAAGACCGCGTGAGGCGAGGAGTTTGGGACCATCCTGGGCCACAAAGCAAGACCCTACCTCTACAAAGAATAAAAATAAATAAGCTGGCATGGTGGTGTGCACCTGTAGGCCCAGCTACACAGCGGTCTGAGGCAGGGAGCGATTCGGCCAGGAGTTCCCAGGCTTCATGGTCATGCCACTGCACTCCAGCCTGGGTGACAGAGTGAGACCCTGTCTCTAAAAAAAAGGGAGGCCGAGACGGGCAGATAACCTGAAGTTGAGAGTCAAAGACCACCCTGACCAACATGGTGAAACCCCATCTCTACTGACAATACAAAAATTAGCTGGGTGTGGTGGTGCCTGCTTGTAATCCCATCTACTCAGGAGGCTGAGGCAGGAGAATCATTTGAACCCGGGAGGTGAAGTTTGCAGTGAGCTGAGATCATGCCGCTGCACTCCAGCCTGGGCAATAGAGTGAGACTCCATCTCAAAAAACAAAGAAGAAAACAAGGCTGGGCACAGTGGCTCATGCTTGCAGTCCCAACACTTTGGGAGGCTGAGCTTGGTGGCTCATTTGAGGTCAGAAGTTTGAGACCATCCTGGCCAACGTGGCAAAACCACACCTCTACTAAAAATGCAGAAATTAGCCAGGCGTGGTGATGGGCACCTGTAATCCCAGCTACTGGAGAGGCTGAGGCAGGAGAATCGCTTGAATCCAGGAGGTGGAAGTTGCAGTGAGCTGAGATGGCACCACTGAGCTCCAGCCTGGGCAACAGAGCAAAACTCCATCTCAAATTTAAGAAAAAGAAAAGCAAGTAGTTCCTGATGTTTGATATCTGGCCCTCTGGCTTCTCTTGGAAGCCTGGAGAGAGTGGCCGCCTGGGCCAGCCTCCTCGTAATTGGGGTCAGCACAGCTACCCCACTGTGAGCGTAGACATGGGCCTTCTTGGCCTGTGTGCTCCTTCCCGCCCCAGCCCAAGCTGGAGTTTGCCCTCCCACTTTACATCTCCAGAGCGGGAGCTGGTGAGGTTGGAGCCTCCTGTATAAAATGTATAGGAAGATGCTGGCTTGGTTTGAGGTTTCCCAGAAGCAGACCCAAGTCAGGGGTGTGTGGGCAGCAGTGTATCTGGGAGCTGACCCCAAGAGATGGCTTTTGGGGTGCGGGGGAGTGAGTCAGGGCTGGGGGTGTTCGAGTGAGTGCCCCTGTGGGTGCCTGCAGTGCCTCTGTACCATCCCCAGTGGGCGAGGGAGCTGGCGTTTCGCAGTGGGAGTGGGGAGCGCCTCGTGGCATGCGCAGCCTTTGTGCGGGTGCAGCGTGCCCCAGCGGCCAGAAGCAGCCCCAGGACTGAGATGTGGGTGCAGCAGTTGGGGGTCTGGTCATTTCACAGCAGCATGTGGCTCCTGCTGAGGGCAAGTGCCCAGCATCCCCACAGGCCTCAGCAGTGCCCCAACTGCCCGGGGCAGTGCCTCCACGGTCTGGGGCGGTGCTGTGATGCTGCCAGGCACCAGTGCTGGGCCAGACCGTGCAGAGCTCACGCCCTTGCTTTGCTTTGCAGCCGCCAGAGCAGCCACCCTACCCGCACCACCAGGGTGGCCCGCCCCACTGCCCGCCCTGGAACAACAGCCACGAGGGCATGTGGGGTGAGCAGCGTGGCGACCCCGGCTGGAACGGCCAGCGCGATGCACCCTGGAACAACCAGCCCGACCCGGCCTGGAACAGCCAGTTCGAGGGCCCCTGGAACAGCCAGCACGAGCAGCCACCCTGGGGCGGGGGCCAGCGCGAACCGCCCTTCCGCATGCAGCGCCCCCCGCACTTTCGGGGGCCCTTCCCGCCCCACCAGCAGCACCCACAGTTCAACCAGCCTCCACACCCCCACAACTTCAACCGCTTCCCTCCCCGCTTCATGCAGGACGACTTCCCCCCGCGGCACCCCTTCGAGCGGCCACCCTATCCCCACCGCTTCG